>JBBHKE010002223.1:0-46178 GCA_037447655.1 Zygnema cylindricum | reverse complement strand
CAAATATGTACCTTTTTTTGACTTATCGAAAATCAATGTATTACTTTAACATTTCATTTTTTTTTTTTTTTTTGTTTATATGTTTTATGGTGCACATTCTGCCAATCAAAGAGTCAAAAATTGTTTTGTACTTTTCTGCCAAAATGTGGATTGCGGTAAAGAATATCGTACTTTTTGGAATATTTTTCGGAATATTTGTAAGTTGTTGCACAGTCCACATTGGAGTTCTATACTTTCAGTCGACAATGCACAAATTGGACATTGGTACTTGAGAAAATACTGACTCTCTCTTCCTCTCACACCATTGTTTTCACCATCCGTTACATGTGATTCACTTCTTTTTCACATGTCATCTTCAATAAATTTCCTTTCGGTTTGACCATGTTGTTCACCACCTCTCCGCCCTTCTCTCTTTCCTTTCACCCACCACTCCTAAACGAAATTATACATGTTTCAAGTGTAAAAACTGTTTTGGGGCTGGTGTTGGTTATGCCCGCTGTAAATGGAGTTGTCATTGTTTCGTCGTCCTTGGCAACCCTTTGTACGTATTCCTTTGTAACCTTCTTACACTGTCTTCGACTCACTTCCATTTGGTCTCCTGTGCGAGGACTAGGATTGGGCCTTTGTTGTGATCGCGATGGCTTATGGGCTCAAGTTTTGGAATCCCCTTGTCCTCAACTGTACACTTATATCCTTCAAGTCATGCAAACTTTGGAACAAGATGCCACTTACCTCCCTATATCCCATATTACTCTGGATCCAGTAAATGTTGCACCTTGGCAGATCTTTTTGATATTTCTCTTTGGTTACTTGCCCTACTAAGTCGCGGGGGTGATAGTGGGGCTCATGAAACTATGGCATGTTGTAGACGTCCATGTTCCCTGAGGCACTCTTCCCTTTCTAGGAAGACTCACGGCATGTCAAGTCCTGGTAAGGTTTTTCGCGTTTACATCGAATTAAACCACATGCTCCGCCACTTGTGCTTCACTCTTGCGAGCATACTCCTCAGACGAGATACTTAACACGTTTGTAAAATAAAAGAAGGTATGGTTCTACAACAGCCCCCCAAACTAAAGTTTCCACATCAATCATTCTACTTTGCCGTTGTATTGATTGTTGGTAATAAAAATAATCTAGCCGTATTAAATTATGAGTTGTGCCCTCCGTGCGTCATGTTGCTACTGCTTCCTTTACATGTCGTGGTCCACCCAGGCCTTCATATGTCCTATCCTCTTTTCGGCGCTTGTTCATTTTGGTGAGTTTTCTTAGGCGGTTAGGGTCCTCTGGACATTCACCTCTATTCCTCGGTCTTTTGCTGTTCGGTCTTTGCGACGGTAGAGGTCCTTCGACCTCTTCATCCACCAACTCCCGCCCCGTTGTCCCCTCCCTATCCACACGTGGAGTATCTTATTCTCGATCGATGCTTTCATTAAGGCACTTACCACTTCCTCCCATCTTTCACCAAAGGGTCCATCTAGCAATATCTACGAATTATTTGTAATGTTTTCCCCTTGGATCGGGTGCTCGGGGCTTCGATCTGTATTTTGAGTAGGTTCATTTATTACTAATGGAAATGCTCCCCCTTTGATTTGTGAGTCACCTTGCCTAGTGGCTGCCAGCAAGCCGAATGGGGGGGTCCGCTCCAACGCCGTGGGAGATGCCTTATACCAACTGCTGGCTCCGACCTCATTTCACCATTATTTATCTCTTCATTAGTTTGGAGTGGCCACTCGAGGAAGGTGAGATGTCGCCGTCCACGGGAGAATTGTTGGATCTCTATCTCGATGGACCACATGTTGTGTTTGGTTAGGTAGTGTTGGTTTGGGTGCCCTGTTAGGTTGTTGCATTTGTGATTCTTGCTTCTTTGATTGTCTCTGGTTGATTACAGTCTACAAGTTTGCTAATCAAAAAGTCAAAAGCTATTTGTATTTTACTTCTAAAATTTGGGCTAGAGCAAAGAATCTTGGGGATGCCGTTCACAGACTAAACGGCGGTGGGCTCTGGTCGCGGTCGCCTCCACGAGGCTAACCGCGTCCGGGTCTAAGATATAGTCGGGCCTTTTTGGAAACAGAAAGGGAAACAAACGAAAGTTTATTTGTAAACTGAAGGCATTGATTACAACAAAACCTTTGCTCGTGTAGCAAAATTCGAAATTATTTGTACCATGGAAGTTCAACAACTTGACGTCAAAACAACTTTTCTGACTATCTTGGCGAATGTCTTTACATAGAGCAACTGCTATTTACGCAGAGCAATCGCCTGGTTATGCAGTGGTCGACGAAGAATCTCTTATTTTTCGCTTGCATAATTTATATATGGTCTCAAACTAGTGGCCACGTGTGGCACAAAACTCTTGACATTGTTGTGCTTAAAGAAGTTTTAGTGAAATAAATGACGATCCTGGCATTTATATTAGAGATACTGGTGACATCCTTGAAATCATTATCAATCAAAAAAGACAATTTAATTCTTGCTTGACCTAGTCTGACATAAATTGAGAAAGTCAAATGTACTGTTAGCCTCCCATTGGCCTATGACAGATTTAGGAGATCTATATTATTGTCTAGGCAGCACTATTCTCCGAAATAGAAAAGTTATCTTATAGCATTCCTTTCTTTTTATAATTTTCCGCGTTAAATAAAATTGCAGCGTTGCTTGCGATTTTAGCAATTTGATTTTATTGTAACTTTCAAATATGGCCTACAGTTGATTAAACTTTAATCTGTTGATGTGGCTCATGGTACGTTTTCGCAAACAATCAAAACTACACACCACATTGTTTTTAACAGGTAAGCATTAAAAGGACCATTTTATTGTACTCCAAAATAGAAAAAGGATAGAGAAGTGTCGGCGTGAACCATGCTTCAGGCTGAATCAAATGGGCATTGAGACAAAAAAAAATGGCTTTATATAAAAAGTTAAAAAGGATTGCAAACCAATAATTAAATCAAGAAATAAATGAATCACCTTGTAAATTTATTTCTACGTCCTCTACCAACAATAAATAAGGGCAGTACCTTTTCAGATAACTTGAAGATTTAAATGTCTTTAGCTTAAATATATTTTTTCTTTCTAGAGTCACCGAAATTCCTAGCTTTTCCAACTTACCCTTCAAAAACACCACAAGCCCTAAGAAACCCAAACGTTAAGCTCACTAATAAAAATACAAAAAGGATCAACAGTTAGCGTATAAAAATTGCTCTACAAGCCCACGTATGATCCATCACCCGAAAAATCTCTCTCCCTCTCTCTCGCTCTCTTTCTCTCTCTCACACACATACGCACAAATTTATCAGGCCATTTCTCTTCACTACCTACCTCTCTATACTACACTTGCCGTCACCCTTTCCATTTCAATTCCCCTTTCTTCTTCCCTTCTCCCTCCACCTCCCAATCCTACCCCCCCCTCCCCCTCCCCATTTCCCCTCCCCGCACTTCGCCCTCCCCCTCCCCTTCTACCCTCTGGGTTGTTCCCATTCGGTTTCATTTTATTACAGAGTTTTTTTCATTTTACTCATCCTTTTCAGGGCATTTCCCCAGGTTTGACAACTTGCCATTTTTTGTGTTTATGAGTGTATACTGATTTTTCCTTCTTCTTTTTCATAAACGAAGGATTCTCAGGTTGATAACATCGGTGGGAATCCTAAGTTCCAATATAAAAGTACATCTTCCTCATTCTGGTTTGGGGAACTATCAGAATATTTCGGATTTTGAGCCTCTCCTCTTGATTCATTTGCGGAACTGTTAGAAGTTACAACGCTATTTTGTAAACAAAAATCATTAATTTCATGCTCTTCAAATGGTTCCGTATCGCTTGTGTCTCCAATCTGTACCATATCCCAGGAAAGACCCCCCCGTAAAGAAAAGGCATTTTAGAAATACGACAAATAATGTTACTTAGCTACAGAAAAGAGGTTATTGTTACCGTTTTTATTTTCCTTATCGTTATTATGATTCTTATTTTTTTTCTTAATGTTAATATTTTTTCCACTCTCTGCCTCACTAGACATCACTCCACTTGCCACCATCCTTTCCCCTTAGCGATCCCCTACCTCTCCCCCTCCCCCTCCCCCTCCCCCTCACCATCCCACTCCCTTTCCTTTTTCCGTATGGGTGGTTTCTATGGGTTAAAATCCCACATTTGATGTTAATTCATTTTACTGCACTCTTGTCCTTTTCATAGCATTCACCCAGTTTGGACCACATTGCCATTTATTGTGTTTGCTTAAAATTTTCTTCTTCTTTTTATGAAACCCAAAATTCTTAAAGGTAGAAACTTGAGTTGAGAATTGTACAGTGTTGCTTCCACAATTGGGATGTGGATGATTATTTTCGTCTGAGTTAGGAAAAACTTGGGAACTCTCACACCCTGGCATTCGATCACATCCTTTTGGCAATCCTCCCCAATAAGTTCGCTTGTGCGGGTGGTCAAAAAAATTTCCTTGTTTTACAAGTTCTTTCGTGACACTGGACGCATTTCTTGGGAAAACTGAATCTTTTATCTTTGGGACAACTTTGATTTTATCGCTTGGGTCTTCCTCGTTCACAACCTGTACCATATCCCAAAAAAGTGTGAAGTGTGATTGTGGTATTATTATCATTCTTGTTGTTGTTTTTGTTTTTGTTATTAATATTTTCGCTATCATTAGTCGGTACTAGTGTTAGTTTGTGTTTTTGTAAGCGCTCATATTATTGTTATTCTTATCCTTTTTCTTTTAGTTATTATGATTATTATTGTTATTATTATTATTATTATTATTATTATTATTATTATTATCAATTCTTTATTAGTATTATTATTATTATATATGATGTTATGATTTTTTATCCAAAGACCATAGAAGGGATAAACTTTGTTCTTCTCAAAGGAAGGAAGCCTCCACCTACCTCCATTGAGATTTCTTTCTTGTTAGCCGACAAATATCCTACATGGATGGACAACTTTTTAAAGGAAAATAAATTTTTTATCGCCTCGTTGAGTGTTTTTCGATTCACAACTCGCTGTTTGGAATTTGCACTTATTCTTTTCTTTTCACGAGTTACAAAAAACTCAAATATTCCATCGACTTTCGGGGGAATTTGACATCGTAGAACCCCCCAATGAATATTTTGAGCTTCTATTTCTTTCCCTCCAATTGATATACCCCAATTGCCGATCATAGGTTGAAATTTTTCACCCTCCGTGAAATTTCCTATTACCAGAAGCTGCATTTTTGAAAAACAAAAACGTACATAAAAAAATACACGAGTCAGCTAATTGTTGAATTAGACCCAAATATTACAACAACATTGTCACATTATAAAACTCTATATTTTGGAAAAGTCACATAGCATAAAAACATACTAGGAACTAAACAGTTGAACCCACATTGCACTTAAATTTGATCCAAATTAGACAAAACGTTATTTTACTGTATCTAAGAAAATGGAAAAAGGATTTTTATGTGATAGGAGTCAAAATAAATCGAAACAAACACAAACAACAACAAAAACAGAAGAATACAAGTTTCATTGTGTTGCAAACTTGGTTTTTGAAAATTTTAGTGTTATTGAAATCATTTGTTATATATGTTTGCAAGTTTTTCACAAGTTAATTTTTTTGTTTTCACAAAAAAAAAAAATCCAAATTCAAGGCATCTAATACATGTTTTAGACGCTTGTTGTTTCGCGAACTATGAAGATTTTGTTTTACAAATTTTTCAGTTTCTTCAAAATAAATTTGTGTCTTCTTCCTTTTCCCCTATGAATACTTCTCTTTTCCTTTTTTATTTTTTAGAACATGCGAATATTTCCTTTTTAGGTTTTATTATTTTTACCTCGGGGTCTCCACTTTTCAGACATGTCCCAACGAAAGTGTTCGAAATTTTAAAATTAAAATTCTCCTTACAATACATTCCTACAAGATTACAAAAAAAAAAGCAAGTAAATACACAAAAAAGAATAAGGTGAGTACAATAAAACAAAGAGTAATAACAGCACCAATAATAATAGTTAGTGATGCATACACTTAGGGAGGACGGAGGAGGAAGGGGAGGGGGAGGGGAAGCGGGAGGGGAGGGGGAAAGCTTACCTGGTTCTTCCTCCGGAAAGTATTCCGGTATTGAACTAGGTTCAGCTGATCTTATAACATTGGTAGTACTTGTGTCTTTTAAAACACTTGGAATTTCTTCCGGTTGGTGTAAAGAGACTTCTTTTTTAGTATATTTTCGTTTTGGTACCTGCAATTATTCATTCCCATTTGTAGGTGTTCTTCAGTTTTTTTTTTTTTTCTCCTAAGTAAGCAACAAGTTGAAAAAACAATCCATTTGGCTAAAAAAAAGTAAAAAAAAGTAAAAACACTTGCTGAAATTGTTTTCATCAAAAAAAAGTACGAAATGGGTGAAAAAAGGAGAATTTGTTTTTTGTAGTACCCCTGTGTGAAGATAGTGGACTAAACAGTAGCTTTCTTTTTCGCAACTGTAAAGAAAAGAAAAGAAGTAAAAAAAAAAAAAAAATGAAATTAGAAATAAGGAACAATAACAATAACAAACTATCATATAGTTTTTCCCTTCATTCGACCACATTGACATCTTTTTGTAAAAAAAACAGAAACAGATGACAGGAAAGAAAGAAAAAAAAAATGCAGAATGCAGAATGTCTTTTTTTTTTTGGCAGAAATGCTTTTGGGAGACAATTTCTCTTACACATTCACCATTAAATACTTTTATTTCTCGAATAGCAAAATAATTAAAACCTCAAAAGATATCTTATCATTTCTGTCATAAATTCAATTCATTCTCTTTAATGCCACAATAAAACTCGAAAGTATCTGGAATCTTCGAGTTCTTTTTCTGCTCAACGTTTGTTCTTAAAACCTACAATAAAATATCTTATCCCATTTATGTTGTGCGAAAAAAAGGCATTGCTTTAATAAAATATGCAAACGTGGGGAAATCAAGCAAAAGAATGAAACATTACAAAGGTAAGGAAGATCAAAAGTAATTGAAAAAATGGTTCACTGTTGTTGTTTTGATATATACATACTTGCCGTTTTTTTTGAGATTTCGGTGGACCCAATATGTCTTTCTTTCAAAACCTATGTCACTTTTTAAACGAGCATAATAACATGCCACCTTAACATCTTTTCCGGCCTAAAAAAAAAAGAAAGAAAAAACAAGCAAACAAAAACAGAGAAAAATGAGAAAATGTCTTTAGATGTTAGGGAAGACATTAGGATGTGACTAAAAGAAACAAAAACAAAGAGGGGAACGGAGGACGATAGTTTCCCATTAAAAAAAAAAAAAAACCGGGACTCCCTCCCTCTCTCCCTCTCTCCCTCTCAACCTCTCTCCATTTGCTTCATTACAAACAAACAAACAAATTAACAAAAACAGAAAACAAATGACTAAAAAAAAAAAAAGAGTGAAAAAGGTGACACACACACCTTGAGGTCAGAATGTGTTTCTTTTTCCCAAGCATGGCCATCACTTCGAAAAGATTTTGTTGCAATTTTATTATAGAAATAAAGTTGTCCACCTTCAAAATTGAAAAAAATCAGGTTGGCAATTCAATTCAAACCTAAGGGAAAAAAAATTGTAACTGGTAATTTAAAAAGCCAATATACTTAATTTTGAATTAATTTTTATGAAGTTTTTGGTGTAAAATTTTATGCACATTTTAGAAAAAAATGGGTCCAAATGGGCCAAGTTGGGAGACCATATGTTAGTTATTTCTTATTGGTCTAGGAAGAATTTAGTAATTTCCCACTTCATCAAAAAAATTAAATAAAAAAATCAAACTAAATCTGACAAAATAATATCAAAGCAAATCAAATCCTGTAACCTAAATCTAACAAATATAATTAAACATAATTGGGTCAAATTGAATGAAATTAGATAAAATTGAATATAACTTAATATAAAAAAACAGGTTAATCAATTCATATTACCTCTATTGAACTCTAATTAAATGTAAGTAAATTCATAAACTTACTTTGGGGATGCTGTGGCGGATTTTCTGACAAATTAAAATTGTGATTTTCCAAAAGATATAAAATTTCAAGGGGTAGGAGCCATTGTGTTTGTGCTTTCGATTTCAATTTACCGATGTCCATTGGAGAGGGAGGGGAGAGGATGGATAGGAAGATAGAAAAGGGAGAGGGGGGTAGAGATGGGAGTGGGAGGAGGGGAAGAGGAGTGGGAGGAGGGGAGAGGGAGTGGGAGGAGAGAGGGGTAGAGAGAGGGAGACAGGGAGGACAGAGGGAGGTGAACGAGAGGAAGAGGGGCAAATAGGGAGGAAAATGGGAATAGGAGAGGGAAGGGGAGAAAGAGAAGGAGAGAGTCGAATTTAAAGGAGGAGAAGGGAGAGAGGGCGAGAGAGCGAGGGAGAGACGTAGAGGGAGGGAGAGGAAAGGAGAGGGTGAGAGAGAAAGTGGAGAGTTGGAGCGATCGAGTTGATATTGAGGGAGAGAGGTAAAATGGCAAATAAAGGTATAAGGGATGAAGTGGAGGCAGGAAGGAGTTAAGATGGATTATGAAAAATAGCTTGGAAGGGAAAGTAAGAAATTTTTAGAAAGGAAGAGAAAGGAGCAATGCGGGGAAATTGGAGAGAGAAAAAGGAAAAATTGGTAGAGGAGACAGGGGAAGATACGGGAGAGAATAAAACGATGATGAGAGAGAGGGAGAGAGAGAGATGAAAGGAAGAGATGAGAGGAAGTGAATGCAAATTAAGAGTATGTGGGCGGTAGTAGGGAGGATGGAGGAAGGAGGAGAGAAGAGATAACTTTATAGAAAGACTTTTTGGATATGAAGTGAGTGAGACTAAAAATAAGAGGAGAAGATAGGAGATAGGAGTAAAGAAGAAGAAATGCAGATAGTAAAAGAAGACAGAATCTGAAATATGAGGAGATAACAGAAAGGTAGAGGGGAGGAAGAGGGAGAGGGAGAGAAAAGAAGAGACAAAAAAAAAGAGAGGGAAACAATGAGTGATAGAGAGAGAGGGAGGGAAAGAGAAGTGGAGAGACAGGTAGGGAAGGGAAAGGAGGGAAAGAAACAAATGCAATGGAAAGTGCGGAGGGCAGTAGTGAGAGTGAAAGTGAGAGAGAGAGAGTGTGAGAGAGAGAGAGAGAGACTTCACAATGTAAACAAAATTGGCGAAGTGAAGGGACAGTTGAACTCCTAAACCTATCCAAGCGACTATTTTTTCAATGCTGACTTTATCCATCATTTTCAAAATTTCAATTTTTTCATGCGAAACATTTTAAAAACGACGAAAACGACCTAAGTCTGAAAATGATTAAATGAGAAAAGGGGCTACCGCAGCGACAGAACGCGTGGCGCGAATAGTTTGACTTGCCAGTAACGTTATTTTATTTTTTTTGTATTTTACGGATATCCGATTGGATTTGGATTTGTGTGGTTTTTCACGTACGACAAAGAATCTGGAAAAGAATTTATATCCGTACATTTTTATGTCCTACTAAACTGCCAAAGAATTATGATCCGTACAGTTTGTACATCTAACCAGCTCCTGCCCAAATAGTTTTCAATCGTTACTGTACTTTTCAAGGAGGTTCAGATTGACGGGATTTGGTACAGAATAAAAGCCGGCAAACCTCAAAGTTCTTTGTCGTTTCCTCAAAGAGTACGATCCTTAACCGAATTGAACACTAAATAGTAGTTTTGTGTATCGGTAAAAAACTTATCGCGATTACACCGATACCGATAGTTATCGGTTATCGAACGGTCAGAGATTCCGATATATCGGTATGAGACCAACAAATTCCATATCGGCGATAACTTAATATATAGTATGCATACAATAGTACTTTATAACATACTGTATTATATCATTGACTTTGTATAATAAAGTACACCGTGAATCGCTATTAGCGTACATGACGCTAACTGGGGTACCCCTTTTTTTGGGGCAAATTCTCAAATAGAATAAAGTACGCTAAATGTTTCTGAACGTTATTTGAGGTACCCCGCTCAATACGGTTCATAACGGTAATTTAGTGTCCTTTTAAATAGTGTGGTGTACGGAATATCAGATATTTACTATTCCGTACCTTTTTAAATTTAATAGTACAGAAAATATAATAATATATAATTGCGTAAATATTTTCCGGCATACGCAGATGTCAAAAAAACGCGACGGCGTACGATTTGAACAATTTCATACATCTACATGTTTTAGTGTGGACATATTATGTGCCGAAATTTTTTACAAAGCAGTTTACAAATTAGAGTACATGATAAATTAGTATCATGGTGTACCCTAAAAAACACAATTTACCGTAAAGTACACTAATTGTTTCATTACGCTATATTTTTTATTACGCTAATAGCGATTCACGGTGTACCTTCCATTGCTCCCGTACATTTTTCATAACGTTATATACAGTGTCCGTATATGTCCGTACTTTCTAGGGTTATATGTTTCAGAATACATTTCATTAAATTCCATATATTCAGTATAACTACCGCACACTTTTCATGCATGTACGTACAGTGGCCGTATTTTCCGTACTTGTTAGGGAAATTAATTTTAGGGTTTGGAGGATACATTGCCGTACATTTTCGTATGTTTCAGTACAACTGCGCTACTTTTTCGTATATTTACGTGCAATGTTTGTACATATCTGTACTACTTAGGGTTATTATATGGGGGGATTTTAGGGTTTACAGGGTACATTGGCGTACGTTCCTATATATTTCAGTACGGTTGACAAAAATTTGCCGTATTATTAGGTTTGTAAGGTACACTTTCAGTATAATTTCGTACATTTATGTTAGTTGTTCGTAATTTTAAAGATTTTTTTAAGGATTTTCAAGAATTTTTTCGTACATTTTCGTACATGTCTGTACAAAGAAATCTATACGAATTTTATGAAAAGTATGAAATCGACGAATATTACGTAATTTTAACATAAAAGTCCAAATCCGTACGAATAAGACATCTATGGGCGTAACTAACAGTCAAAAGGACATTGAGGAAGGGTATGGGAGCATAGAACCCAAGTAAAACCCCCTTAAATAATAAATAATCAAGGAAAATCGCGATTTTTTACTGAAATCGTGGGGAAGGGGGTCCGCGGCGCGTCTGAGGAATATGACGTACAGTTGAGTGTACTGGCCGTACATTTATCTGTACGGTCCGTAGATATATCGCCGATAGTTATCAATATCGATGTTATCGCCGATAAGTACCGACAAATATCGGTTTCATATCGGCGATAACACCAATAACGATATATCGTACCAATATATCAATTATCGGGTACCCGAAAAAAGGTCCATATCGGTTATCGACAAATCCTTACCGATACACAACACTACTAAATAGCATTCCATACTTAACAAGCTCGTCGGTTTGCATCCGTTTACATGTGAAGTACAGTACTTGGGCAGTATACAGTATACTGTGTATCGCTATTAGCGTAGAGGTTTTTTCCGGCACGTAAATTATCTTTTCTCTGTGCACACCTGTCCAATTTTCAATTAGAGACCGCCAAATCGGAGCGTGAGAATCTTGTCTTTCAATTGCAACCGTTGAAGTAACAATATGCTGAGTGTGTGCAGAGAGAAATTTTGTTTTAATTGGCGAAAATAATCTTTCCACTAATAATGGTACAATGTATTCTGTGGTTATTAAAATACTATTAGTACTATTCAATACTTTTAAGTCTTTAACTGCCATACAACAAAATATGATAGACGAAAAACCTCACAGATAACCGAAATAAATAAGGGTGAAGTTCCATTAGACGAAAAGTGAGGTTGTTTACATAAATTTGGATCTCTCCGTACTACGTCGCACCTCTTATTATGTTTTTATCAGGAAAACAACATTACAACAAATCTTACCAATATTCTCCAAAAGTCTTTGAGTTAACAATGAGCGTTGGATTATTTTTCGCGAAGCATTCGCGCAAAAGTTTCTGTAATTGGTGATGTACCTCGCGAGGTATATCACCAATGGTACATCACCAATTACATAAAAATTTGAGCCGTGACACGTTGGATAATGAGCATACGTGTCAAGATGGCAACCAACAAAAATCAAAAAAATTCGCACACGATATACGTATTCAAAAATACAACAGAAAATACAAAAAAAAACTCGTAACCCTTTTTCATCACGCTATTTTTGTTAGCGCCCATTCGTC
This sequence comes from Zygnema cylindricum, assembly GCA_037447655.1. NCBI lineage: Eukaryota > Viridiplantae > Streptophyta > Zygnematophyceae > Zygnematales > Zygnemataceae > Zygnema > Zygnema cylindricum. Next base: position 34,030 of record JBBHKE010002223.1, on the reverse strand, counting down.
ACACTTTTTTTGGCAACGCTCATTCGTCACGCGTAAAAACAATTCGTCACGCTTAAAAACAGAACCCTAAAAAAATGAGGTGGTATTTGACAAGGCGTCTACAAAGAGTACAAAAGTTGTGTTGAACGACGACCTGGTACGCACGTACATGGCACACAAATGAGGATTTTTGGTCGGTGTTAAAATCATTGACGATTTTCAATATCAAATCTGAAGTTACGTGGCAACAATATTTTGCTAAAACGTGGATTACAAACTATGCGCAATGGAACTTCTGTAGAAACTAATGGTTTTAAAGTATTTTCTAGGTCTGAATAGAAATAAAGAAGCCGAGGCAGTCTACCTCTAACTTCTCTCTCCAACTCTCAAACTTGTCGCAGTCACTGAGAAATTGGAGATGTTAGGTATCGAGGACCTTTTGCCGATATTCGATATATATCAAATTTCAGGTACCCGATAATCGATATATCGCTTCGATATATCGAAAATCAAAATATCGCGATATACCGCCAATATATCGCCGATATATGGAGGCATTTAAAAAAAAATGAAAATTTTCATAGGTCTCTAAAGTCACGTGCCTTCGGACATGGTGGCCGTAAAATCTTTGCCGAAAGGAAATACTGTTTTTTCTTGAAATTCAGCAGAGTGAATGAGATCTCTGAGGTACATTTACGCGGTACACTTGCGAAGTACACGTACAAATACGCAAGTACGGATTTCCATACGAAAATGGTCGGCTTTCAAATCTTTGACGATTTTAAAGATTTGATTGTCAACTAACAAGGTACCACTCAAATCAGAACACGTATGTAAAAACTTGTTTACAGACGATACACGATGTAACCAAGGCCTCTGTAATACATGAATTTTGTTGTCCGTACTATTACAAAGATCTCCTGATGTATCCATATCCGAAATCTGTAATTATATGAATTACAGAATTAGTACTTTTTTGTCGGTTACATTTTGCGGCGTCTACCTTTAAGTCACGGAACGAAAATCACGTCGTACGTGGCGCATGAGACAGTTTGTCTTTTTCGCAAAAATTACATATTATATAAAAATATAAAATATTAAATTCAGAAATATACTATATATCGCGATAGTTTATGTTGGTCCCGTTACGATATATCGAGGATTCTGCTCGATCAATATTCGATATATCGAATATCGAAATTATCGTGATATGAATTTACCCGATACCCAACACCAACACAATGCACCTAACCCTTGGTCGGGTTAGGTTATCTTGAAACAATTTGGTTTTTTTTCCTGAAAACGTTCAGTTCTGTTTCGCAAAAAAAAAAACAACAAAGTAAAATAAGAGGAGGGTGGGGCAAGGGTTTGCACAACATTTCGAGGATATTTAGAATTTATGTGCGGTTTTGCGGATAGCCGTTCGGCTGTGTATAATTGAGCAATTTAGGGAACTTTCCAATGTAACCAAAACTTTAGTCTTGTAACTTTGTATTTAGCGAAGATTCTCCGTACTACTTTCAGAGCATTCCTATGTAAAAAAATGAAATCGTTACTTTACATTGTGACGGATATAGATGTGGGTGTAATTTGTGACGGTTGTGTAGAAATTAATGGTCTGTTTAAAGTATTTTCTAGATCTAAATAGAAATATAGAAAGAAGCTGCGGCACTCTACCTCTAACTTCTCTCTTCAACCCTCAAACTTGTCGCAGTCACTGAGAAGTTGGAGAGGAAGCTAGAGCCATGGCTACCTAGGCTATCCAGAGGTTTACAGGAAATATAAATATTCGTTTATTTACCGTTGGGTTATTTACTAAAAGAATATGTGTTTTCCCCAGGATTTGATCCTGGTACTTGCCCGACGGTAAGCTGCCGGTAGCCGGTAGCCTTAACCGTTAAGTCTAGACATAGTTGAAACTCTGAGACCTCCATTGGCCCTCAAAGTATGCAGATCCAAAAGAAGCTAATCTAGATAGTGCTGACTCCAAGTTGATATAAACCCAAGTGACTGACCCCTTGACAGTCAAAACCCCAATATAGATTCACCCCTGTGAAATAACACTTTCTGTGTGCTCAGTTCCACCACAGAATGCAAAGTTAGGATATGAGATTTGGACACATTCACCCACTTTGACTTTTCCTTAGAAATGCAGCCACCATGGCAGACAAAAACTATGACCGACTACACCCTTGTGTAGCCTGGACTCCCCTGAGTCTGCTGCAAAAAGAATCACTGAAAATGGTCAAGTAAATTGATAGTTATGGCTGCCCAAAGTTAGCCATTTATACAAGGTGCTCTCTTAGAGAGAGGGTCCTATTTGCCAAATTTTTCTAAGTCCTATCTCCCTCTAAAACTCTATCTACTGAAGTACGGCACCAATTAAAACACTTTGTCGTACAGAAAAGTACAGGTGCCGGTGTACTTTATGTACGGCCATTGTACGACATGGCCAAAATGTTGACACGTGTCATATCCGGATTCGTTTCCGTAATCCCCTGAGTTGCCGCAATCCAATGTTGTTTTTCCACGTGTCACTTAATGTGGCGGTGATTGCAAACCGCCAAAAACGTACTCTGCGATCTCGACATCCTTCGCGGCCGTCTGATCAAATTTTGGATTTCAATCGTGGCCGTCATAAATACTTGCGCGGTATTTTTTCCGGCGTCAAACAAACTGCGCGGTATTTATTTCGTATCCGTACCGTATGTTGTACTTTACACAACTGTTTCTATGCAGTATGCATATTGTTCTCGTTAAATGAATTAGTCTTATTGTAACTATATAAATAAACATCATACCACATATATTCTATTATATAATTTAGACTATTTGGATAAGGTTACTGGCTACTGCGGATTTGACGCATGGCAGGTACCAAGATCAAATCTTGGCTCTGTCAAACTCCTTTTAGAGAGAAAACCTTATAAAACAACTGCTTGTCTCTCTCTAGACAGCACAGGCAGCCATGGCTAACTTCTCCCCCAGTCTTCAGTGACTGCGACAAGTATGGAAACTTAAGTGAGGAGTTAGAGGCAGGCTGTCAATATCTATTATTTTGCTTTTTATTTTGCAATCTCTAGACCTAGAAAATACTTGAATTCTAACACTCCCCTTATTTTCTAGTCTATTTTCGTTTCAACTTCCATAAACAAGTAAACAAACACCCCCTCTCCTTTTTCCTTTTCTATTTCTTTTTTCCTTTTCCTTTCATAAAACTTAAGTATTTAACACAGTGCATTAAATGAACTGAAATAATTATTGCATCACACATTTTATTTAACATCTCACTTTTCATAAATCCGAGCAAAGATTTTATCCACTTCATCACTTTTTTATCCACACACAAACCGATTTCCCTCTTGCGATCCAAACAGCCAGCCCCATCTCCAATCTGCAACATACACCCAGATGCTAACCCTTTTACAGGCACATCTTCACAAGTGACATCACACCAAGTAGTGATGTCAAATCCATCCACCCCCAAATATTCCCAAAAAACACTAGTCCCCACTAAGTTCCTCATAAGATCTACATCTTTCGTACTCATATTTTTATCCATGATAATTACCCCATTTTCTGAACTTCCCTCACTCTCTCCCATGGAATTCTTTCCACTATCACTTTCTAATTTAATTCCCAATAAATATTTCTTCTCCCCTAAACCTTTAATCAAATATTTCTCTTCTCCCCTATCTTTAAAAACCCCTTCTAGTTTCACTTCTCCCCTTTCCTCGGAATCCGTTGAGGTCTCCCTTTCCGACCAGTTTTCTAATTCCAAAATACCTATAAAATTATCCTCATTAATTTTATCTTTCCCGTTTTCACTTATGGATCCTAGATCTGACTTTCTCATTTCTAAGTCATACACTTTACACTCCTCGTCATCCTCAAGTACCTCCTCTCTCTTTACTTCCCTTATACCTCCAAAAGCACACTGTTGCCTTCGTGGAATTTCTGTGTGCTTTTCTCTCTTCCCCATACTACTAATCCGGAGAAGCTCTAAAATATCTTCATCCTCTTTCTCCTCTTCCCCTTCTTCCTCCTCATCCACATTCCAACTTCTAAGTTTTTCCAAACAAGGGCATTCCTCCATATAATGACCCGGTTCCCTACAAAAGAAGCAAACCCCCTTTTTCAAAGCTCCCCTTTCTTTTCCTCTCCCTCTCTTTCCACCAAAGTTCCGATAAGGTTTACCTTTGTCTTTCTTCCTCTCATCACACTTACGCTTGTCACCACCGTTCCTCTCATCACGCTTCCGCCAATCACCGCCGTTCCTCTCATCACGCTTCCGCCAATCACCACCAACTCTAAATGCAATCACCCTGTCACTTCCCCTACGAAGTTCCAAAGTACTTTCCCTCACAAGAATTATCCCCATGGTAAAGCTCCAAGTCCACAAGGAACCATCAATTGCCTACATACGACAAATGATGTTTTCGTACTCATCTGGGAGTTTCATGAGTAGTGTATTAATCTTTCTCTCCTTAGATTCTACATTTCCCGCACTAGCAAACTCAACATATAACGCAACAATATCATTGCAAAACTCTATCATGTTACCGCCTTTCTAAATATAGGCCTCTATTTCCTGTTTTACTAACTGCTGCCTCCGAATAGTCTCACTCTTATAAATCTGAATTAGTTCTTCCTATATCTCTGAAGACTTTATTAGACTTAAAAGAGTGATAGTTATGGACTGAGACACATATCTAAGTATGAGATCTTTTGCTATAGTGTTTTTTTATTCCCATATTTTTTTGTCATTTTCTTCAGTTTTAATCCCTACAAGTGGTACCAAAGCTGAGAGCCTAGCTCCCCTCACCATATGTGTCCCATTTTTCCTTCTCCCCTATTTCCCCATCCACGGAAAGGTTTTTCTCTTCACCTTCCGTTGCATCTAAACTCCGTTTGATATTCTGGGCAGCCACAGATGATTCTCCATAGTAAGCTCCTCTAAAGCCAAGTGGCGGACATCTCACTTGTCCCGAAACAATTCCCCATAAGTGCTTCTCGAAAAGTAATCCCTCCATAGTAAACTCCCAATGATTGAAGTCTGTTCCATCGAACATAGGCACCCTAGATGGTGGGCCCATAACCTGAAATTCTATTGGCTCCATTGCCACACAGAATTCGCAGATCCAAAGAAGCTAATCTAGATAGTGCCTACTCCAGGTTTATACAAACCCAAATGATTGACCCCTTGATAATCAGAACCCCATTACAGCTTCACCCTTGTGAAATAAGACTTTCTGTGTGCTCAGTTCCACCACAGAATGCAAAGTTAGAATATGATATTTAGATACATTGACCCACTTTGACTTTCCCTTAGAAATGCAGCCACCCTGGCAGGCAATAACTCTGACCAACTACACCCTTGTGTAGCCTGGACTCCCTTGAGTTCGCAGCAAAAAGAATCACTGAAATTGCTCACCCGAGCATTAAGTTACGGCTGACGAAAGTTGGTCCATAAATACAAGTGCACTATGAGAGAGAGGCTGAAAAACCAAAAAATAAACTAAGTCCTAAACTACCTCTCTAAGCCTACTACAAGTGTACCTATCCAATCAAAAGACTGTAAGGTACAAGAAGGTACAGGTACCGCTGTACTTCTTGTACGGCCATATTACGGCATGGCCGCTCTGTTGACGCGTGTCAGTTCTTGAGCCGAAGTTGCTCCCTCCTCGATACCCGCTGTCCAATCACACCTCGCCACGTGTCATCCGCCGACATACGCTCAGCAAACCGCCAAAAGACCACTCCTAAATTCGGGCTCCTTCGCGAGCCGTCGATCGCGAAGTCGACATTTGAATACATCCGTTAAAATCCAATGTCGTTTTGTTTCGTAATCCGTATATATTGAGTATGTAGATTAGTACCGCGGATAAATACGTTTCAAATGTAATACTTGTATTGTTTCATTGAGACCTACGGGATAAGGCTCACGGCTACGCCGTACGTCTATATTCCAAAGGAATTAGGTTAGAATCCTAGTGGGGTCACACAAACCAAATGCTTCATTACTATTTCTCTTTCTCTCTCCTTGTGTGATTTATGTTTATATTAAAGTTAAACCCTATATAGTCATCTGCCCATTTATATAAATAAGATAGTAATGTATTAGTAGATCATAGACCCATGTTCAAATCCGGTATGGGCCATCTTCATTTTGATAGACTATCCTCTCAACCCTCCAGCATGTCTCCCTAACTATCTGTGGGTAGACATGGAGTTTCTTCTATCTCTCAGTGACTACGACAAGTATATAGAGAAAGAAGTATTTCCAAGCACCAAGTAGAAACTTTAAAACCTTTTATACTATCTTTTAAACACATAGGAAAATACAGACCTAGAAAATACTTAAATTTGAACATTCCCCTTATTTTCTAGTCTATTTTTCTTTCACCTCCCACCAAAGGCAATTTTTTTTTTCTTTTCCCTCTTTCTTTTATCCTCATAAAAATTTCAAGAGAATACCCTCGTATTTAAAAAGATTTATTGGATGTGCAGAAATAAACATTGCATCTTGTTGATCGCACATCTTAATTTGCTTGTCAAAAATCTGAGCCTTTTGGAGCAAGGATTTTAACCACCCCTACCCTTTTTCATCCGAGCAAAATTCAATTTTCCGCTTGCAATTCCAACAGCCAGCCTCATCCCCAATTTGAATCACATACCCAGATGTTAACTCTTTTACAGGCACATCTTCATAAGTGGCCTCACTCCCATTAGTGATGTCAAATCCATTACCCTCCCAAATTTTCCCAAAAACGAGTGTTCTCACCAAGTCCCTCATAAGATCTACGTCATCTGTACTTATATTTTTATCCATGATAATTACCCCATTTTTTGAACTTCCCTCACTCTCTCCCATGGAATTCTTTCCACTGTCACTTTCTAATTTAATTCCCAATAAATATTTCTTCTCCCCTAAACCTTTAATCAAATATTTCTCTTCTCCCCTATCTTTAAAAACCCCTTGTAGTTTCACTTCTCCCCTTTCCTCGGAATCCGTTGAGGTCTCCCTTTCTGACCAGTTTTCTAATTCCAAAATACCTATAAAATTATCCTAATTAATTTTATTTTTCCCCGTTTTCACTTATGGATCCTAGATCTGAATTTTTCATTTCTAAGTCATACACTTTACACTCCTCGTCATCCTCAAGTACCTCCTCTCTCTTTACTTCCCTTATACCTCCAAAAGCACACTTGCTTTCGTGGAATTTGTGTGTGCTTTTCTCTCTTCCCCATACTACTAATCCGGAGAAGCTCTACAATATCTTCATCCTCTTTCTCCTCTTCCCTTTCTTCCTCCTCATCCACATTCCAACTTCTAAGTTTTTCCAAACAAGAGCATTCCTCCATATAATGACCCGGTTCCCTACAAAAGAAGCAAACCCCCTTTTTCAAAGCAACACTTTCTTTTCCTCTCCCTCTCTTTCCACCAAAATTCCGATAAGGTTTACCTTTGTCTTTCTTTCTCTCATCACGCTTCAGCTCGTCACCACCGTTCCTCTCATCACGCTTCCGCTCATCACCACCGTTCCTCTCATCACGCTTCCGCTTGTCACCGCCGTTCCTCTCATCACGCTTCTGCCAATCACCACCAGCTGAAAATGCATTGACCCTGTCCCTTCCCCTACGAAGCTCCAAAGTGCTTTCCTTCACAAGAATTATCCCCATGGTAAAGCTCTAAGTCCATGACAAGCCATCCATTGCCTGCATACAACAAATTATGTTTTCGTACTCATGTGGGAGTTTCATAAGTAGTGTATTAATCTTACTCTCCTCAGATTCTACATATCCCGCACTAGTAAGCTCAACATATAACGCAGCAATATCATTGCAAAACTCTATGATGCTACCGCCTATATAAACGTAGGCATCTATTTTGTGTTTTACTAATTGCTGCCTCAGAATAGTCTCACTCTTATAAATCTGAATTAGTGCTTCCCATATCATTGAAGACTTGGTTAGACTTAAAAGAGTGTTAGCTATCGACTTAGACACATATCTAAGTATAAGATGTTTTGCTATAGTGTTTTTGTATTCCCATATTTTCCTGTCATTTTATTCAGTTTTAATCCTTACATGTGGTACCATAGCTAAGAGCCTAGCTCCCCTCACCATAGGTGTCCCTTTTTCCTTCTCCCCTATTTCCCCATCCACGGAAAGATTTTTCCCTTCACCTTCCGTTGCATCTGAACTCCGGTTGATATTTTGGGCAGCCTCAAATGAATCTCCATAGTAAGCAACTCCAAAGCCAGGTGGCGGACATCTCACTTGTCTCGAAACACTTCCCCATATGTGCTTTTCGAAAAGCAATCCCGCCATTGTAAACTCCCAATAAGTGAAGCCTGTTCCATCAAACATAGGCACCCTAGATGGTGGGCCCATAACCTGACACTCTGAGACCTCCATTGGTCCTCAGGGTAAGCAAATCCAAAAAGAAGCTTATCTAGATAGTGCCGACTCCAAGTTGATACAAATCCAAATGACTGACCCCTTGACAATCAAAACCCAAACATAGATTCACCCCTGTGAAATAACACTTTCTGTGGCTCAGTTCCACCACAGAATGCAAAGTTAGAATATGAGATATGGACACATTCACCCACTTTGACTTTTCCTTAGAAATGCAGCCAACCTGGCTAACAAAAACAATGACCGACAACACCCTTGTGTAGCGTGGACTCCCCTGAGTCCGCGGCAAAAAGAATCACTGAAAATGGTCAAGTAAATTGATAGTTATGGCTGCCCAAAATTAGCCATTTATACAAGGTGCTCTCTTAGAGAGAGGGTCCTATCTGCCAATTTTTTCTAAGTCCTATCTCCCTCTAAAACTCTATCTACTGAAGTACGGCACCAATTAAAACACTGTGTCGTACAGAAAAGTACAGGTGTCGGTGTACTTTATGTACGGCCATAGTACGACATGGCCAAAATGTTGACACGTGTCATATCCGGATTCGTTTCCGTAATCCCCGGAGTTGCCGCAATCCAATGTAGTTTTGCCACGTGTCACTCAATGTGGCGATGATCGCAAACCGCCAAAAACGTACTCCGCGATCTCGGCATCATTCGCGGCCGTCCGATCAAATTTGGATTTCAATCGTGGCCGTCATAAATACTTGCACGGTATTTTTTCCGGCGTCAAACAAACTGAGCGGTATTTATTTCGTATCCGTACCGTACGTCGTACTTTACACAACTGTTTCTATGCAGTATGCATATTGTTCTCGTTAAATGAATTAGTCTTACTGTAACTATATAAATAAATATCATACCACATATATTCTATTTTATAATTTAGATTATTTGGATAAGGTTACCAGCTACTGCGGATTTGACGCATGGCAGGTACCAGGATCAAATCGTGGCTCTGTCAAACTCCTTTTAGAGAGAAAACCTTATAAAACAACTGCTTGTCTCTCTCTAGACAGCACAGGCAGCCATGACTAACTCCTCCCCCAGTCTTCAGTGACTGCGACAAGTATGGAGACTTGAGTGAGGAGTTAGAGGCAGGCTGTCAATATCTATTATTTTGCTTTTTATTTTGCAATCTCTAGACCTAGAAAATACTTGAATTCCAACAATGAAGGCCATGAAATTGACCTTCATCATCTCGCATCAACGACGCTTAATTCTTGCAAGCTCTCGCGTGAAATTAATAATTAAGCGACGAACCTCTCATCGTTAATTCTTGAGCCTCGACCCGCCGATTGAGATTTTCAACTTCATTCCTCAATTGCTCCAATTCTGGCGGTGGAGGGGGCTCATCGACATGTGGGACCCTCGGAATTTCCCAAAGGTACGTACGCCTCACTTGCACATTTCGGACGCGTTGTAAAACCGCACTTCGAGCCTCTACAAATTCGTTTAGCTCCGGAGTACGAGTTGCACGACGTAGAATGGTGAATAACCGTGGATCCCAAGGGTAATAGTGCCGCATTAATTCCGGCACATTGATTTTGAATCCGATCGGTCAATGTACAATCCATGTTAAACGTTCATCATTAGGCTGAAAATGCCTAATGTAAGGGAAATTTGAAGCATGGTTGTACGATACGATGTACAACCATGTTGGGTGGGTGGGGACATCCGGAGGGATGTCTAGAATTTCCGGGACGGGGTTCAAATTCCGTACGAGAGGCCGAGCCTCCCCATAACGCCAATAGTCCGGCCACTCCTCGACCGGGATGTAGTGGGTCGCCGATGGTCGGAAGCCATCCATGGCCTCATCTCTGACGGGAGGCGGAAAAAACCAATCGGGTTATTCCTCTCGAACGAGAACATCATGGTCGGCCGGAATTTGAGGTGGTTGTACCGCCACGATAACTCTTTCGCGGTTCGGTGAAGGAGGAAAAGCAACGACCTCGTCTTCGTCTCCATATTATTCCTCCATGCGCCTCTCCGAGCTCTCCGAAGATTGCTCATCCGAGGTTGTCGGATCGTCCTCGTATTTCGTCACTGGAATGTGTGTCGATTCGGTTTCTTCCAGCACTTCCTCCTCTTCCGTATGCTCTTCCCCGTCCTCTATAGGCTCGTCCGACGCGGTTCCCGAGGGGTTGTATTCTTCGTCTTCTTCCTTACCCCCTTCTACTTCGCGGACACCTTCTTCCTCGGCTCCAACCCCTTCATCCGGAACCCCCCCTTCCGGCACAGTTCTCCTTACTACCCTCTCCGTCCTCGTCCCTTCCCTCCCCACTGCCGTTGATTCCTCCATCGCCTCTTTTTTGGCACCCAATTCCTCCCCCTCTGTCAAAACCAACTCCATTCTAACCTTTTCCCCACCACCCTCCTCGGGTTCAACCCTATTCCCTAATACTCCTCCGGTTGCCCCCCTCTCTCGAACTACCACCTCCGCTATGGGTATCTCATGCCCAACCGCCTCCTCGTCCAAACTTTGCCTTTCTTCCGCCCCCTCTATTTCCTTCTCCCTGACCAGTTGCGCCCCTTCCTCACGTTAACTTTCAATATCCTCCCCTAACGATATCTCCCTTTCTTCCCTAAATTGTTCTATAACCGCCTCCCTTTCCCTCACTAAATTCTCCCCTCTAGGTATATGACCCCCTACCTCAATTTCATTTAGTCGTGGACGATATCGTCGCTGAATGGCAAAGCGAAGTCGTTTGAATGGTCGTCGGTCGCCCTCCATAGAGAAAAAAAACAATTGCTTCCCGAAAAACAAAGTAGATACACAAATAAGGGAGAAAAAAATAACGTAAAAGACGGAGTTTTGGTCAAACCTTTAGTTAGATCGTGCTGCTGTAAAAACGTAGACAACTATTCACCGACGGAAAATTTAACCGTTTGCCCTGCGAACTTATAGAACCGACATCCAAGCGACGACACAATGTCGTCGAGCGTTCAAATATATTTGGGTTTCCCAACAGTGAATCGACGAAACAACGTTGACGCCCGCGAATTACATTCGAGTATACCAATGTTGGATTGACTGAACTGATGTCGTCGGTGGTTTAGTCGAAACGACGAACCACTGTCGTCCGTCATTCGCACTTTCGACCAAACAAGCGTCCTCATACATTCAATGAATTTGTCGTACCCATCATTGAACCGACGACACAATGTCGTCGCATACACCGCGACAAAGACCCTTCGTCACTAATACGTTGTCCCCACAAGGAAATTGTAGGACACGATGAAAATAATACCAAAATATAACAGGACAGTGCATACCAACCGACAACATAAAAAAACACTCACTAATTACGAGGCAATGACAAGTTAAGATGTAGATTGAGAAGGAAAGGCGGTGGTCCAACATAATAATGTACAAATACTTTAGAAGCACAACAATAATAAAATAAAACACCGCATTGTGAATGGAAATAATAAAAAAATAGGAAGGATGCGACGAAACCATTTAATAAATGGGATGAGGTATGTTTAAAATGGCTTACTTGTTTTGTAGACTCCGGTAAAATGCTCGGGAAACTTCCTCAACGTCCTTGAAAATGAGTTCTTTCGCCCCGTTTTGTTCGCAATCCCTCAGCATTCAGTTTATAACTCGCAGCCGTGTTACCTTAGTCAACACGTGTTGAACTTTCCTATGAGGAACACGTCCTCTCGAATTGGCCGAGGACGGAAAAAACCCTTCCACAATGGCCGCCGGGTCAACCGAGGTTTCGACTTCCGCCTCACTCCCTTCCTCGTTCAGAAATGCGATTTCCTCGTCAACCCTTTCCATTTCTTCATCTTGTTCAGACTGAGCGTTGTGTGGATTGTTGATGTTATTGGCAGGGTTGACACCCCAAATTCTATTAAGTGTCCACATAATTTCAAAACCTTAATATCACCTAAAAAATAAAAAATAAGAGCTGTTGCAAAGGAAAAAAATGGCAACCCAAGCAAATGAGGAAGAAGTGGTGATAATGTCGTCTTCATCATCACAAATACATTTATATAATACACGAGATGCAACCGAAAGTGAATTTTCGCAGTAAAAATTGAGGGATTTGCCATTTTATAAATTTCGTTAAAAATTCAAATTTTGAACTTTATTATGCCTTTCAACTTTTAAATATTTAAAAACGCGGGAATAGAAGCGGGATTACGTTAAAAATGTTTCGATTTGGCAAAATATTTCAAAACTGACGTCGTCGATGAAATGTTGTCAGCGCCATGGAAAGACCTCTCGCTTACAGTGCGTACGGCAAAAAGATGATGGGGAAAAAAGCAGCGTCGTAACCCCGCAAAACGGTTGTTCTAACGTCACGTACGAAAACTTACCAACTTTAGGAATGTGTGGATATTAAACATGCCACGTGTTTTCGGCAACAGCCAATGATAGTCTTCCAACGGAGACTGATCATCTTTCGTCGGCTTATTACCGCCAATTAGAATTAACATGTATCCTAATAAGTGGTTTTTCTTCGTTTTACGTTCAATTAGAATTAGCTGTGATACTAATAAGAGGCTTGTTCGACGTCTGATCTAAGTAAACGTATCTTTAATACACTTATGTCCCAATATTACAATACATTAATTCTAATAAAGCAAGCCGCCGGGCACCTTATTAAGGTTAAGGGTCTATATTTAACGTCATACAACGCTCGTTCTCATCGCGTACGACAACGATATTAAAATCAATCGCTGGGTTCACTGTAAGTTATGTGAAACGAAAAGTAAACATGGAATGCTGGTTGCTGTAGTTGCGTTCTACACACAATAACAAACTGAAACGATTGAACGTATTATAGTTATACGGTTACATAACGTTATGAGATAATTGCGTTTTACAACCCTGGAGCATAGAATGGACTATATGACGCGATAATGTACGTTTCGTCGTATGTTGTCCTCGGACCTATTTTACTATAATCATATTCACCGCGTGCGAAACAAACGATTATTAGAGTCACGAATGAACTTAAGTGAAAGTACACATAACCGTACATTCCGACGGTTTTTACTCGTACCTATTTTAGTGTATAATTATGCACGGTGGAATGATTGTATATTCGCAAACCCAAAATAGAATTATGGATTTTTACAGTGGAAGGACGCCACGTCGTACGGATCGTCAAATTTTGTACTTCTACCTATTTCACCGTATATGATACGACGGCGGATCCTGTATACCCAAATCACCGTATGGAGAAATTACAATAAAACATTTTTTTGAAAATGGTATTGATACACAAATTAGCGTAAATGACACTAATTCATTATATACACTAATAATTTCTATACGTTAATAACGATTCACGGTGTACTGTATTGTTCAATACTATATTGCAGTACAGTATAGTACAGTACTGTACTGTACTGTAGTGTATTGTACAGTACATCGTGTATCGCTATTAGTGTTAATAATATTTTCGCGACTTAAAACATCTTTTCACCGTACACTCTTGTCCGATTTTCACATGGAGACCGCCATTCGGAAGCTGAGAACCTTAGCTTTCAATCGCAACCGTCAGATTTACAATCTGACAAATGTGTACGGAGAAAAGATGTTTAAATGTGGCATAAACAACAAAATTACTAATAAAGATTCACGGTGTACTGTACATTGATACGCTTACCTTTTTGCTGGGTACGGAGGTACAATACAGTACTTTACCCTACAACAAATAACATTGTACGGTCCACAATGTGTCACTACAGTACACCACGCATCGTAATTAGAGTAATGAAAAAATTAGAGTAAAAAAAGAGAAAAAAAATAATTAGAGTAATTTACTCTAATTTATGTGATAGAGCTGTTTCAAAAAGGAATTTACTCTAATTTATGCGGTGTACTCTAATTTGGCAAGTTAATATCCTCTCTGTAAATAAGGTATTCGTACAGAATCTGACAAAACGTACAGTTTATCGTCACTATGACGTTCGCACTACGCGTTTTGTTAAAACGCAGTTACATGATAATGGCATGTATTAAATCATTATTTGTACTTTTTTACTTATAAAAGTACTATTTTGCACGGTCGGACGTCGTCCGTACTCCACACTATTTAAAACGAACATATATTAGAATTAAAATCGATAATTAAACCTTACCTAAATTAGAATAATGAAAAAATTAGAATCGGTTACTCTATTTGATGCGATAGAGTCAAAATTTCGAGCGACCGAATTAGAGTAATTTACTCTAATTACGATTCGCGGTGTACTGTAGTACACCGTGAATCGTTATTAGCCTTATGTACTCTATATCGGCACTTCAAAATTTTGACATTGATACCTTAAATATAATAAATTGCACTATTTGAGGACGTGGACCATAATCTACCACGTCTCCTGGCACTAAATTAGAATGAATGACGCTGATTTTTTCTTTACTCTAATAATTTCTATAGTCTAATAACGATTCGCGGTGTACTGTACTGTAATACAGTACACCGTGAATCGCTATTAGTGTTGATATTTTTTTGCCACTTAAAACATATTTTCTCCGTACACACATGTATGGATCTAACGGTTGCGATTTAAAATTACGATTCTCAGCTTCCGATTGGCGGTCTAACTGAAAATCGGACAAAAAAGATCTTTTAAGAGGCGAAAAATTAGCAACACTAATAACGATACACCGTGTAGTGTTTATTTGAAACAGGTTTTCTCTGTGGACGCTTGTTGCGGTTGACAGGTAAGCTTCGCACCTTCCGATTGGCGGTTTTCACTTGAAAACCGGACATGTGTATACGGAGAAAAGACAATCTTAGATATGGAGATAGGGTACAAACGTACGATACAGTACAAAATTCTGGGTACTTGTACTATTTTGAGCTGTGTGGGACCCTGGATGCTGGTCGGACGCCTTGTGAGGCATCCACGTTGACATGAAGTCCGTAAAAATAAAAAATAAAAATAAATAAACTAACGAGCCAGTATAATGAGGTACAGAATCGTTAAATGGTGACACTTGGCGCATTTTTTACAGCTGAATGCCGCTCCACATATCCCAACCCACCGGGGACGCAAATCCTTAATTTTTTTGCACCCATTTGGCCCCCATTTGGTCTTACCAATGCAGGTTTTGCAATAAAAAATTAAAAAACTTTGGGAGCATGTTTGAAACACACCCTGTGCTGGGGTTCAAAGTGCGGGATTTGGTGTACGGTGCTAGTGTACGAAGCGTGTGGAAATCTCGCGGTTTATGAAAATCGTACAGTTTCTAACTTAAAAGCTTCAATATATATAACAATTTTAAACATAAACACAAGTCAACATGTCCGAGTGGTTAAGGAGACAGACTTGAAATCTGTTGGCATTTGCCGCGCAGGTTCGAACCCTGCTGTTGACGATAATTGTCTTATCTTTCGTTTTACCCATAGTTCAAAACTAGGCGTTTTTATGGTAGGCCTTTGGTAGGCGCACAAAACTTGGCACAAAACTCGCGCAGAGTAGGCATACTGTATGTGTGTGCGTTTGTGCACACTTTTGTACGAACGTACGAACCTGACGTATGATCATAGTACAGCGCACCGCCGCTGGACGAAATTTCAGCGAACTGACACATCGTAGGATGAGTTGTGTTATGGGCTTTTCATGTTATCTTCTTACATCGCTACTTTGATCAGCGATCGTCCGATCGTCCGAATCTGACGGTTTAAATAAAAAATACCTCAAAACTCACAGATTTTATTTTTTTTGTCCGAATGTTTTCATGTGATCTTCTTACATCGCTACTTTGATCAGCGATCGTCCGATCGTCCAAATCTGACGGTTTAAATAAAAAATACCTCAAAACTCACAGATTTTATTTTTTTTGTCCGAATGTTTTTCAAAATTTAGACATGACGTTTAATTCTCTATCGATCGATGTGCAACTCAACCCTGATACTATTTTTTTTCATTTTGCGACCAATACAATATGGGTCTTAAGGTCATATTGTATGTTTTACATACAATAGGCATATTGTATGGGCCTACTTTCACCTACTTTTGAACTATGGTTTTACACTTACACAGATGGTTTTACCATCGCAATTTTTGAAATAAAGACTTTCCATACTTTTGAACGGCCTTTTTAAGTATCAAACTATCAATGATGTATGTTGAATTGTTGATCATAGTTGTTCAAAACGCATTTTATGCACGATTCAAACGCGCGTACAATACGTAGAATATATTTGAACGACTACAACCGCCAATCGTTATTAGCGTCAAGGTTTTTTTCACCACTTAAAACATCTTTTCTCCGTACGCACTTGTTGGATTTTTAATTTGAGACCGCCAATCGGAAGCTAAGAATATTACCTTTCAATCGCAACCGTCAGATCCACAATCCGACAAGTGTGTACGGAGAAAAGCTGGTTTAATTGGCGAAAAAAACCTTGACGCTTAGGGTAACCTTCCATCAGGCGTTCCAAGTAATCGTACGAACACGTTTATTGGCAATAATATTTGTAACACCCTTCCATCAAGTCGTGCCAGTGAATGAGGTGTTAGATTGTGATTGGTACCACGTAGGATCTTGTTGAGCATCATCATTTCCAAAAGGACAAAATCGCAGCTGCGTATGTGTACAGGCAGACGCCGATTAAAATATCTAGTAGCGTCACGCTACTCTACGAATCGTTATTAGCGTTGAGAAATTATTAGTGTAAAGAAAAAATTAGCGTCATTCATTCTAATTTTAGTGCCAGGAGACGTGGCAGATTATGGTCCACGTCCTTAAATAGTGTAGTTTATTATATTTAAGGTATTAATGTCAAAATTTTGGGGTGCCGATATAGAGTTCATAACGCTAACAACGATTCGCGATGTAATGTACAATCTGAACGTTCTTAGGGTTGTTATCGTACCAACGGCCACGAAAACCGTTGCAAAATTAAAGTTTGTACAAATGTTCAAAAATGTACCATTTGTACGTGAATGTATTATCGCTGTATCGCACATTTATGAAGGAGGCGTCACAGGATGTCCTACAACCAAGATTTTTTTGTCGTCGAACAGGGTGGCTTTGATGTCAGAAGGTACAAGCCATTTGCCACATGTAACTTTATAACTTCACGTCCGTCGTGGATCGACTCCGACTTTAAAAGTGGACCAATACACGCGTCTAGTAACCGCTAAGTGTCCTGCTGAGGACAATCGGAGGAGACTAGTCAGACACTGGAAACAAGGGGCGTTTGCGTCGAAAATTGAAAATCGGACGGTGGTAGTTTTTGCCAAGAAGTATGGAGAATCTCATCGAATTTTTAGTAAACATCTTTTGTTAAAAAAAAAAAAAAAACCGTACGGCTTAGTATGGCAAGGTACTTTCTCCAGTAAACAACCCCACTTTTTGCCTGATGGAAGGTTACCTTTATAACGATTCGCGGTGTGTGTGTGTAGTATGTTGATGGATGCTACAGTACACCGCCAATCGTTATTAGCGTGTAAGTTTTTTTAGCGTATCCCGCTAATTACCGTGGTGTACGCTCATTTAAGAATTATCCACACTAATAAAAAAAAAACCCTAATTCCTAATTAGAGTAATCGATTTCTTCGAAAATTTCCAAATTCCCAATTAGCGTAAACCACGCTAATTATTCGTATACGCTAAAGAAACTTCTACGCTAATAGCGATTGGCGGTGTACAGTACTGTACGGTACTGAAGGTGGACAAAAGTTGAATGTGTACTTCTTCTCTATATGTTTTCCAGGATATATTCTATTCTATGTCACTTAACAACTTTTGAAGGACAATTGTAATATTGCAAAAACTAGTGTACTTGTTTGAATTTGTTCTATTGTTTGTACATAAGTCTATCTAATTTATATTTTTAGAAACTATATGTAATGCTTGAATCACTCGTGTTTTCACCTTATTGTTTATAGACTAAGGAGCCTTTTAAACACTTACCTAAGTAAAAAATAAGCTTAAAAGGCAAAGAAGTAACAGAAGAAAACGATGCTAAAAAATGCCGAAATACTAATAATTACTCAAACTGCGTCTTAAGTTAAAGTACCTCTAAAGAAGTTGTTTAAAATACTTTGTAACTCTTGCCAGAAGGATTTTCAACAAAACGACAAAGACAAGCCTGCGAAACCTAAAGCCATCCCTAACTTGAAAAACCCTAAGTTGCCACTTGGCACAAACATTATTATATTACTGCCTGGCAAAAAAATTTAAGCCATAGAAAAATCAGCAGTTCAGAAGTATCCATTTACTTACTCCAAGCTCCAGCTCACAAATAAATAAAAAGTTGCACCCTAAGTGAGAGCCTCCTTCAATTCCTGCAAAGGAATACAAACTGATTTAGTATTTAAGGCCATCGACAGAAAATGGACGATTCAGTAACTAGTTTACTACAAGTTCCAGTTGCAGCTCCTGCTTTAGGGTCAAGTTCAGGTTCAGGTTCAATAAGTTCCGTTACAGTTCCAATTCCTGTTCAAGTTTCAGTTTCAGTTTCAGTTCCAGCTTCAGGTTCAAGTCTTGTTGAATTTCCTGCTTCAGACTCAAATTTTCTTCCATTTTCTGTTCAAATTCTAGCCTCAGGTTCTGGTTCTGTTGAAGCTCCAGTTCCAGTTTCAGTTCCAGCTCCAGTTCCAGTTTCAGTTCCAGTTTCAGTTCCAGTTCCAAATTCAAGTTCAGTTTCATCTCGTACCTCTTCCTCTTCCCTCCATGACCCATGGCACACACCTTCGCATTCTGAGTCCGAGGGTCAATCAGATTCTGATTTTTTCAGTTCCAAAGAGGACAATTATCTCAGTTACGACTCTTCTGACAGCGAGAGAGGACGAAGAATACGACAAAAAAATAGGCTACAGAAAGACACACGTTCCAAAAATGAAGGACTTTTGGCTGCAAGTGAGTTCTGTATGGATGAGTACTGTAAAGAAATATCAGTTTTAAAGGAATCTGTTAGGAATAGGAAAGGAGACATCTGTGACATGACAGTTGTTGATGGGCACCAATTAAATTCTTCCACTTTTGGTACAAGAGAGGAGAGCTTTTTTTGTAACAGAGAGAGAGGAATAAGCCAAAAAGAAAGGTTACAGAAAGACAAACCTGAAAAAAACAAAGAATTTTTGGCTGCTAATGATCACTGTGCGGAAACATCAATTTTGGAAGAATCTGTTAAGAATAGAAATGGGGACGTGACAGTTGTCGATGAGAACCAATCAGATTCCTGCCATTTTTTACAGAAAGGAAATTGTAGAGCAAACAAAGGACTTTTGGCTGCTAGTGAGTTCTGTACGGATCAGTCCTGTACGGAAGTATCAGAATTGGAAGAATCTTTGAGGAGTAGAGAAGGTGATGTGACAGTTCTCGATGATGAGAGCCAATCTGATTCTGGCTTTTTTAGTACGAGAGAGGATAATTTTTCCAGTGGAAGCAGTTGTTTTTATGACTCTTCTGACGGTGAGAGAGGAGGTAGAGGAAGAAAAAGACAAGAAGGACGGATAAGACAAAAAGGTAGGATAGGACAAGAAGGAAGGATAGGACAAGAAGGAATGATAGGACAAAAAGGAAGGATAGGACAAGATGGAAGGATTGGAGAAGAAGGAAGGATTGGAGAAGAAGGAAGGATTGAACAAGAACGAAGGATAGGACAAGAAGGAAGGGTAAGACTAAAGGAGAGAACAGAGAAGGAAAGCGAGCAAAAGGTGGTGTTTGAGTCGGAGGGGGGAAGGGAGAGACTCCTGGCAGAAGACCATTCGGCAGTGGAAGGTCGAGGAGGAGGAGAGAGGGAAGATAATGATTTAGCAGTTTCGTCTCCTTCTTTTGTCGCCTTTGGAAGAGACGAAAGGTTTTTGGAGGGATGTAAAACGTGCTGGAATGCGAGGAAAATTCCTGGAAGCTTCAATGGTTCCGAAGAGAGGGAGAATACGGCGAGAATCCCCTCTGGGACAATTTTTAACAACGAAAAGGGGAGTGGAGGGAAGGATGATGGAAATGGGGAAGGAGAGTGGAGAGAAGAGAGGAGGGATAGGACGGAGGGCGGAATACAAGTCGTGGTGGAGGGAATGGAGAGAGAGGGGGAAGGACAAGCAGAGGGAGAGGGAGAAGGAGAGGGAGAGGACATTGGGCATTTTGTTGAAAGTGGAAGGAATGGGGTTAATGCGAAGGATTATGAGGGGGGCAAAGGGCCTTTTTTGAGCCCAGAGAGTAAAGAGAGGGGGGAAGGATTGGAAGGGGGAGGAGAGGTGTCGAGCCACGAGAGGAGGGAGAGGGAGGAAGTATCGGAAGGGAGAGAAAGAGAGGTTTTTTCGAAAACCATTCATGAAGGAGAAACAGGAGAAGGAAAAGGGAATGCGGAAAAAACCCTTGTTTCTTCTCCAAAAATGGGTCCAAAAAAATCTCAATTTTTGTCCATAGAAACTGACTTAGCAATTGATGAAGTAAGGAACCTTATACTTTAACCTTCCCCTCCCCCCCCCTCCTTTATTTTTTTTAGGTGCTAAGGAGTGAGACGCTCTGCTTTCAGTTCCATTTGCCATGACTCTTTTTGAGTTCTCTGTTCATGAATGCCAGATGTTGATTCTACTCTCTTTATCCCTCTCCCTCTCCCTGTCCCAATCCCCCTCCTCTCCCTCTCCCTTCCCTCTCCCCTAACCTTCATTTATTGAGAGTAGATTTCATTATTTAAGAAATAGGTTGAGTTTCGTTTAAACTTTTTTAGTTGAGAAATAGGTGGAATTTTTTGTAGTCTTCATTAATTGGGAAATAGGTGGAGTTTCATTTATATTTCATTGATCCAGAATTAGGTGGAGTTTGGTTTAGACTTCATTAACCGAGAAATAGGTTGTGTTTTGTTTAAGCTTTCTTAATCGAGAAATAGGTGAACTTTCGTTTAGACTTCATTAATAAAAAAATAGGTGGAGTTCATTTGCCCTAAAAAAAATTGATTCTTCATTCTTTATTCTTTTTTCAAAAGGCACCTCAACAAGGTCACTAATTCAAGCTATTGATTAATCACCTGGATATCTGTAGATCGTTTCATTGATTGGATAAGAAATGTCTTGAATGTTTAAGTGGAGTTGTTTTTATGTTACATAACGGTGGTACCTTTTTTATGAATTTTCCAGGTTTTAAGGTACATGGAGACATTGGAAGTGAAAGAAGACTATTTAGATACAATAACAGATGTAAATCGAGTTTTATTTCATTCTGAGACAAGTTTTCATTTCGGGAAGAAATCGTTGTTGAATGACAATCCTGGTTGTATCAACGTGAAAACGACAAACGGGAAGTTTGTCTGTTCTAGAAATACCAACCAATTTTCTGAAGTAATTATGTCTGAGAACATTGTTAATAGTGTTGTTGAGAATGAGGTGGGTAATGTGGTTCAAAATGCGGTTCAAAATGTGGTTATTTACGATTCCACTTCCTTTTTTAAAGAAAATTTACAGTCATTAAAAGTTGTAGGAACTCGGAGAGTCAGTGGGGAAGTATGTCTTGCAGAGAGAGTCGTTGGAGTTAAAGAGCACATTGTTTATAAGATAAAGGTTAAGGGTTCAAGAGGGGAATGGATGGTTGAAAGACGATACCGGCATTTCGTCACATTGTATTACAAGTTATTGAGGGAATTAGCAGTCTTACAGGAAGAGCAAATAGATTGCAGGAATAATAAGTTTATTATTCCTGAATCGTGGCATAAAATAATAATTGAAAGTAACAACTTGTTTGGAAACAATCATGCCCGTGTAATCGAACGAAGGAGCAGTCTATTGCAACAATGCCTTCAAGCATCTTTTTCTCAAGGTGGAAAAGACATTTCTTCCTTATGTATTTTTGTAGAATTTTTTTCTCCGTCTTGGGAAGGCTTTACTGGCGAGGGGTCCTCCTATTTGTCACGAGGTGTTTTCCGTCCTTGGTCTCTAAATCCTAAAGCTCATTACTTCCGATTCGATTGTCTGGAGACGACAAATAAGATATCAAGATCTAGTGAAGATAATCTAAGCATGTTTAATAAAGGTAGCTGTAAATCAGAGAGCAGTATGGGAGGATTTAAACTAGATTGTACAGAAAATTATTCTTTGAACTCGAGTTTAGTAACTACGCTTGATTCCTCAGTGTCTGACAAAGAAAGGTTAACCGGGACTTTGTTTTCGGTGCCTCCATCATTAGATACTGGCAATAGAGAAAGAAGTTTAGGAAATTTTACGGCTGGAAGTGCGAGTTTACCAATATTAGGACAAAGGATTCAACTCTTTTTGGAGGTTAAGCGACAGAAGCCGTTGGTTCAACAGTTACATGCACAACTTTATCGTTGTGGAGGCTGTTACAGGTACAGTAAGACCTCTCTTTTAACTCATTTTTTTATTAATTCTCACATTAGAGACAGACGTGCACATGAAAAAGTAAAGGTAATTATTTCACAAATTAATTCAGACAAGCATTAAGGAAAGACCAGCATTGGATCTGAAACATGCAACATGAGAACAGTAAGGAAATGTCAGGATAATACTTTCATAACTATTATTGCAATAAAGATTTGCCATACAGACTGCTTAACCGTGCAATAGCTATGGAATCATTTGGCAATAAACCATTTGATTTTTCCAAATGCTGAAAACTCTATCATCAATCTACTTTTCCAACTACAGGCCTTCCCTATCTCCTAGTATTCTGAACTGCGGACGCCCATTTTGAGAAACATTATGGATGACATTTTTCTTTTTTCCCTCTTTTTTAAATACCTTGTACTCTTCTTTTAAGCTCGTGGTTCTCTAGGTCATAGAAGAATACCTCCCTTTTATTCACCGGGTCATTTTAAGTTATCAACAGAAGTATATTGCTTTATTCCCCTGTTTTCATTAGACCAACACCGGTTACAGCACTTGTTTTTCCTCCCTCTTTTCATTTAAACAATGACAATTGTTTTTTCTTTCCCTCTTTTTGTTAGACAAACAACAATTGTTTTTTTCCCCGTTTTTCATTGAATCAATAGCAATTCCATTTTCCTCCCTCTTCCCATTAGACCAGCGACCTCTCGTCTTTCCCTCATTTCTTTATTGTTTTTTTCCCTCCTTTCATTAGACCAACAACCGTCTCGTCTTTCCCTCTTTTCTTTATTGTTTGTCTTCCTTTTTCATTAGACCAACAACCGTCTCGTCTTTCCCTCTTTTCTTTATTGTTTTTTTCCCTCCTTTCATTAATCCAACAACCGTCTTCTTTGTTTTCCTTCTTACTATTCTAGGGCACTGGATTCTTTGGGTTCGACAAGTGGAATAGTTTCGGGAATCAAGGGGAGTTTGGGTCTCGGTGGACCGTCTTATCCGCGATTTTGTGAATATACGGGAAAACTTTTTTGTGGAGTATGTCATATTGGGGAAACTGCCGTTATTCCTGCTTGGGTCCTTCATTTTTGGGACTTTCGACCGCGACGGGTGTCACGGGCAGTCAAAGTGTACCTGGACGTGACCTATGACCAGGTACATTCTGCTCTATGAGAGAGGGGAGAGTGGGACGGAGGGAGAGAGGGAGAGAGGGTGAGAGGAAGGGGAGAGGGAGAAAGAGAGAGGAGGAAGGGGGAGAGCGAGGGAGTGAAACAAGCAGTCAGAGAGTACCTGAACATTACCTATGACAAGGTACATTCTGCTTATATGAGAAAGGGAAAGCGAGAGAGGGAAAGAGGGAGGGAAGGGGGAGTGGGAGAGGGAGAGGAAAAGGGAGTGGGAAGAGATACGAGAATTACATTAATATCTTAATATCTCCCCTTTTTTCACCCTTAAGCGGTACATAGCCATGGAGTTCCCGAGGTTGAGCTTTAATTATTTGTAAAATGATCTCCCCTCCCCTCCCCTCTCCCTCCCCCTCCCTTTCCTCCTCCTCCTTCCGCTCCCTCTCCCCCTCCCTCTCCCTCTCCCCCTCCTCCTCCCTCTCCTCCTCCCTCCCCCTCCCTTTCCCCCTCTTCCTCCTTCTCCAACTGCCCCTCCCTCTCCCTCTCCTCTTGCAGCCCCTCCTCTCTGTCAACACCACCTATCCCTCCCTTTACCTTCGGGTCCCTCTCCTCTCCCGTGTTCAAATTCTCCGGAAACATCTTTCGCTTCTTTGGAGCTCTCTGAAGTGTGAAGTGGGACCTCGACTTCTTTCGGACATGGGAGTCAAACAATACCTCCTCCTTAATAATGACTTTTTCTCTCTACAAGAGCTCGTTGACCTTTCTCTCGGTCCTTTCTCAGGTGGGAATTTCTTTTTTTCTTTTCTTGTTTCTTTTTGTTTCTTTTTTTTTATCGCAATATCTAACAAAATCGCAATTTCGCAATCTCGAGGAGTTTGTAAGTTAAGATAATAAGTGAATTTAACAATAGTTAGTGAAAGGAGTTACCGAAGGACAGTATGGGTTCGATAATTAGTGTGGATATAATGTTATGTAATCTAAAGACGTCAAACTTCTTAGCTTTTTAAATTATTAGCTGATGTTCTAGCTTCTGTGTTGCAAAAAAGGGAGAAAGAGAAATTAAAACAAAAAAATCTAAACAAAACTGAAAAAACAAAAAAAAAGAGAAACACTTGGTTTTTTTTTTTTTTTTTTTTTTTTATTGACTGATTGGTTTTTTTTCACTCTTTTTGAGAATTTATGACAGTTGTTCCGAAATACTTGGAAAGACTTGCTTTCCAACTTCACCATCACGTCACAGAAACCTGTGACATTTGTCTCTCTGAAAACACACCAACTCATGTGACTCAGTTTGATTTGAGGACGTCCGAATCTGAAGGTAATATCTGAATTTTAAGGTTGTCGTAGTGAATTTTAAGTTAATTGTAGTGAATTGAAAGATGATTGTAGTGAATTTTAAGATATTTGTTTTGAATCTTAAGTTATTTGTCATGAATTGAAAGATAGTTGCAGTGAATTTTGAGTTAGATGTTTTGTATCTTAAGGTATTTGTCGTGAATTTAAAGATAATTGTAGTGAATTTTAGGGTAATAGTAGTGAGTTTTAAGGTAATTGTAGTGAATCGTAAGGTACACTATTTAGCGTTATTAAAATTAATAACATTCTATTGGAGGCCTTAAATCTTAGCCCTTGAAAAAATGTGTTAATTACACTATTTTATGTTTGGAAAGGCTCTGAATACCCAAAATAGGGTTAATAACTCTAAAACATTCCTCTTCCTATATGTTTAGTTGCTCTAATTACGATACACGGTGTAATTGTAGTGAATCTTAAAGAAATTGTAGCGAATTTTAAAGTGGTCTTTTTTTAGGGAAATTTCTGAATCGTAGAGTAATTCTAGTGTCACTATTGAGTGTTTCTTATTTCTTTAAATGTAAATGAAATTTTATTTTAATTTTCCGCTATTTTTTTACAGTTGTGGGACGGGTGTTTCAGGAGGACAATGTTTTGGAGTCAGAGAGGGATAGAAATTAAAACACATGATAAAAAAAAAAAAGCTCTGTAAAATTCTTATGAAAGCAATTTTGTTGACCTATCCCTTACTTTTGTAGCATATCAAACCAAAATACAATCGTCAATATTTGAGGTTTCTATTTTCAATCCAATTTCTACTTTCAACCTTCACTTTCACTTTACAATATGTCTCATATATTTATGTTTTGTCCTTAACTTAAAAAAAAAAATTATTTTGCTATCCTCTCTCATGTATTTCTATGTGCTTGTATCGGATTGTTACTTTTAGAAGCACTCCACCACTATACCGCGTATCACTATCAGGGCTACATTTTACATGTTATACTCATTATACTCACACATTATAGTATTGCTACATATTATAGCATCGGCCTTCGTGTACAACTGAACAATATGAAACTCCCCTCAATTCGACATGACTCGATAGGTGGCATTGATAATACGATTTGGAAGCCCACATATTGTTTTTTCATTGCAAACGGGTATATAAAGTCCAATTTATATCAATGTTTCGGAAGGTATCAAATGAGTATAATACAAAGGTATAATTAAAATATTACTAAAGATACGGTCGTCATTCCCTTCAGTCTCATCTTTTGTCCACTTATAACTCCACACTGTTTTTGCTACACGTCAATTAAAAGAGTCAAATTAAACACACCAAATATAAGATTTAGACCCGAATAAACCACCCCCACTTTTGTGGAGTTTAGTGTCCATTCACATGTTAATGGAAATTATTAGATGTTTAGGAAATTATTATGATGTTACCATACATCACTACAATACATTTGAATCTGTTACTAATATAAGATCGCAATAACATTTTGTTTTATTTGTGCAGTATAGGGTGGTTATTTTCGTGGTATCACTTTTGAACTATGCTCAACACTAATAAAAATAGTTAATGTCTTGTTAACCATTATAAACGAGCGATTAACATGGAAATTTCAACTGTAGTGAACTAAAATTGCACATATACAATTGAAATGTATAACTCCAACAAAGTTTCAAGAAAAACATTTAGGGGATTATTTATCTACCTTATGTGAATTCTTGCAAAAAACATTAGTGTCGCACTTTCACCTTTTAAAAATTGTAAGGGTAAATGAGGTTTGTACACTATAGTTACACAAGTATGCTTGTAAGACATTTTTTTTGAGTTTTACACACGTTCTTGTTTAGAAGAAATAAACGCTGCATATGAAATTTATTGTGTATCTCGAAAGTTTCCGCGGTACATGCAATTATGTACACTTAAAAAACATACATAGTTCAATTATGGATGGGACATCAATTTTTTTTTTTTGTTTTTGTATATTTTCTGAAATCATTTATATTTAACACAGTACGGAAAAATGGGTTAACGTGCCCCCAGTAATTGTTGTCTCGTAAGTACAGTCATATTGTCGACCGAACTTACATAGAAAATATTTACTTGAAATCAATGTCTCGTTCCCAATACCAAAGGGCATTTTAACTATTACTATTCTCTCTTCTTCACAGTCTTCTTCATGTGACTTTTCACTTATTGTGGGCCCCAATTCGAAACAAAACTTTCTTTAGCTTAATAGGACACGTGGTTGGAATCATTTTATTGAATTCAGCATAGTTCCCCTGAGTAATTAAAAAAAAAAAAACCAATTTTTATATTTTTATGGGCCTTAGAAGCCCTCCAGAAATTCTTAGGAGCCAAAAAGGCTACCTAAGGGGGATTGGAAATAGTTTTCAACCAGCAATAGTCGCGTCTCGGATAAACCTCACTGACTGCGACATTGCCCCAAGCGCAAAGATAATTCTCAGACGCAAATCATCTCATTTATAGGCTCGCCGGCAGCCTGGCTGAGTCAGCAATGTGGGACTATTTAAAATATTGCTCTAACGCCAACCGTAAATCGTAATTAGCGTTAATGTTTTTTTCGTCCCTTTAAAGTTTAAACATCTTTTTTCCGTACACACATGTCGGATTTCGGGATCTGACGGTTGCGATTGAAAGGTAACATTCTCAGCTTCCGAATGGCGGTCTTAAATTGAAAATTGGACAAATGTGTACGGAGAAAAGATGTTTTCAGTGGCTAAAAAATTATTAACGCTAATTACGATTTACGGTTGTACTGTTCTATTTAAAATTTTGAAACGCGCGCCCGACTTCACCACGAAGTTGCTCGCCACGTGTCATCATATCTTGGCGGTTCAGCAACGTGGAACTATTTTATAATTTTGAAGGATCGCCTGTTCGCCCGACTTCATTAAGCACCACGTGTCATATTATCTCAATGAGTCAGCACTGTGGAACTATTTTCAATATTGAAACGAGCGACGAGCACGTGTCCTCGTTTAAAAAGGTCGAACTGAATCTGTGCAATTTAAAAAAAAAACCCAATCCGATGTAGTCAAAATCATTTTGAACCGTTAGATGGCATACTTGCGAGGTCGTACATTGGATTGGAAAGGGAAGCATGAAAAAAAACGTTCTTAAGAAAGCCCGAGGGTAAACCGTACAAGGACATGGGAACAAAAGAACTGAAAGGCCAAAATGAAAAGGGCCCCCCGAATGAGGTACATTACACCGCGAATCGCTATTAGTGTTAATATTTTTTTCGCCATTTTAAACATCTTTTCTCCGTACACACTTAACCAAATTTCAATTTTAGACCGCCAATCGGAGCTAATAATTTTATTTTTACATCACAACCGTCAGATCCACAATCCGACAAATGTGTACGGAGAAAATGATGTTTTAAGCGACGAAGAAAATATTAACACTAATAGCGATTCGCGTTGAACTGTACACCGCGAATCGTAATTAGAGTAAATTACTCTAATTCGGTCGCTCGAAATTTCGACTCTATTACATCAAATAGAGTAAATGATTCTAATTTTTTCATTATTCTAATTTAGGTAAGTTTAATTAGCGTAACAAAATTGTAATATAGGTTCGTTTTAAATAGTGTGGAGTACGGACGACGTTCGACAATGCAAAATTGTACTTTTTTAAGTAAAAAGGTACAAATAATGATTTAATACAATCGCGCTCGCACGTGAAATCGCACTGAACGAAAAATCAATCACATCGAAAAAAAGCCGTTCGCATAACTCTCGTCCGTCGACAACATCGTCGTCAATGTGAACATCAGTTGACATTCAGCGCGACAAATAATACTAACGTCATAATGACGTCAAAACTATACGGACTGACAGATTTTGTACATCAACGTAATTTAGTGTTCATAATTTCAGCGCGGAAATTTATTGCCGACATAACCCAATATAGAGTACTTAAATAAATTAGAGTAAACTTCCTCTGTGAAAAAGTTCTATCACATAAATTAGAGTTTATTACTCTAATTGTTTTTTTTTTTTTTTTTACTCTAATTTTTTCATTACTCGAATTACGATTCGCGGTGTAGTACATCACATGCCGCTATTGACATTTAAATCATGGTTCAAGTACGAAAAAACATTTGAAAATACTATATGTGATTTCTCCCTACTATGCCCTTATTCTGTATAGGCTGCCTATAATAAGAAGAAACCAAAATAACGGTTCCAAATTGTTTTCTCACATTTGAACCATGATTGAAATGTATAATGTATGGAGGCACAAAATATGAAAAAAACTACAAATATTCGAATTCATACTAACACAATATTACTTCCGCTCACTCACTTACCAAGAAATGGTTAAAAAAAGATTTAAAACGATTAAAAAGGGTAGAAAAGGGTAGAAACGGGTAGCAAATATGTAAATGAAAGACAACCAAGAAACCTAAGAAAGCATGAGCTATGTGAAGTTAATAGCAAAATGGGCAAAAACGGGTAACATAACCAAAAAGCAAAAAAAAAATACAATTAAACTAAAGGCAATTGTCATCATGAGGTGTATTAAATAATACGAGGCAATACAACGCCCATCGTTGTTAGAGGTAATAACACTAGTGCAATCACGATTTTTTTTTGGCCCAAAATCACAAAATAGTGTTGACAACACTATTAAAGGACGTTGACTACAATATGTCACGCCCCCTTGCACTAAAATAGTATTAATTCTAACTTTTGATCAACACTACTAAACTCTTAACCCTACTAATGATCGGCGGTGTAGTTAAGGATTAAACACTTGAAGCATAGGTTTGATGTGCGAAATAGTACGCACGTATAACATGCATACTATACGTTTTTTGTTTGTATGATATGCACAAAATCTATGTAGTTCATGTTTTTGGTATATAAGGCTAAAATTTAGATTTTGGAATGCACATTTTTGTCTTTAAATGCGTCAACACTTGATTAGAATACACTATGATATATTAGGTTTTGCAACATGGCTCATTATGGGCCACTTAAACTAGATGGTTTTAACACTCTTTTATGATTTTGGGTCAAAAGAACCACTTCTTACATGCATAGAGATTAACTCTATAGGGAAGGGCGGTGTACCTCTTTAAATTCATACAAAGTGGGGTAACCAAAAACATATCAAAACTACCTTAGACAAAAAGCAAATAGTGAAAATGTTTCCTTTACATAACACTTGCATAGACCAGAAAAATCCTTAATGAGGATTTGACCCCTTCAATCCTCAAACAACAAAAGCTATTAATGTCTAATAGAAAGAAAAGACTAAGTGGAAAAGACGAAATATCGACAAGTACATAAATCGCTTTCAATAGGTAGATGCGCTATTTTCTTACCCACAATGTTTAATGGCCATATTTGTAGAAGTGCATCATTATGACTGACTTCAATTCAGAAGGCTTAGGGACAAATTCCATCAGTCGTTTCTGTAATCGTACGGCCAACTATACGGGCCGGGTTAATTGAGTCGATGTTCCATCACGAAGAGTATGTAATCCACGTGTTATACATTGAGTGGCACCACGTAGGTTTTGACCGGATATTTAAAATCTTTTAAAAATCTTCACACCGACAAATTTCACTTCAAATCTTCAATTGCGTACCATGTACCTGCGTACCAAATCATGATACGACAAAACTTTTGTACTTTATGCAAACGCCAGTCTTTTACGCCAGCTCATTGTTTAGGGTTGTGTTTTCGAACATGACGAAAATCCTTTTCCGAAAATAGTGTGAGGAAAAAAATTGCGCGACGAAGGACCGTTTCAAGATTACTTTTTTAATTTTCAGTTGCATTTTGAAACGTACATACCATGTGCAAATTTTGTCAATTTTCGTTGGTTTTCCATCGTGACACGTAGCTTATTTGTCCAGCGTGTCACGATTAATGTTTTTTCTGTATTTGCCAACCCACCTCTTACAGGTACGTTGGCAGCTACAGAGAAAAATGAAGCGAATGCCTCGCGGATGAACATCTGAAGGTCAATATTACCTCCAAGACCTTTGGAGAGTATTGGCAAGATTATCTGTAATGTTGTTTCGCTTATAAAAACAAAATAAGCGGTACGAATTGGTACGGATAGTCTCGAATTTCTGTAAACTACCCCATTATTCGACTGATGGAACTTGACCCTTAGAAGAATTTGCTTTAGAAGGACAATACAAAAAAAACATTAGCGTCTTCGCAGATAACTACCAAAGTTCAAAACATCTTATAACATCGTCAACACCCCATTATTCGACTGATGGAACTTGACCCTTAGAAGAATTTGCTTTAGAAGGACAATACAAAAAAAACATTAGCGTCTTCGCAGATAACTACCAAAGTTCAAAACATCTTATAACATCGTCAACACCCCATTATTCGACTGATGGAACTTCACCCTTAGAAGAATTTGCTTTAGAAGGACAATACAAAAAAAACATTAGCGTCTTCGCAGATAACTACCAAAGTTCAAAACATCATGTAACATCGTCAACAGCAGGGTTCGAACCTGCGCGGCAAATGCCAACAGATTTCAAGTCTGTCTCCTTAACCACTCGGACATGTTGACGTTTTAGTAGCATAATGACTTACACTATAAATCTACTGTTCATTATGAAATATCATTGCTCACCGTACACGATCAAAAGGTACGTAAGCGAACGTCAACCAAAACCAAAACTCCATGACAAAGTGAAGCGATATCGGCCGTTCAAATGTACGCCGCAACCCAAAGGACAAATCTCCACACCGAAGCGAAATAGAATCGTGCGTCGCGAGGCGAAACATCGTCAATTCTCGCGGACGCCCAATTCACTCAAAATGAAACCTCACGACATCAAACGAACCAACAAGTACCTAAGTACAAATGAACCAATCAGACGCGGCGCGCGAAGCCTGCTGTAACGTACCACGATAGAGTACAGTGCTACCCCAAAACAAAGACCACTACGATCACTACGACACAAAACCGTACAGTGACCCTTAAACCCTCCGTACAAACACTTCAATAGTAAAGGATAGAGATTACACCGACACACAAAATCCTCACTTAAACCAAGCGTATCGTGATTGCTAAATTGACAACCGGCGCAAAGACAAATCAAATCCCAGAATGTAAAACCCTAACTAACAATCCCCCTCTTTCAATGTGGGAATTGTCAAACTGCCACTCAATAAACGTAAACAAACTAAAACGAAACAACAAAAGACAAACTAGACGGCCGACTACAAATTTGAATCTAACAATTTTCACATGGAGACCGCCTGTCGGAAGGTGAGAATCTTGGCTTTCAATCGCAACCGTCAGATCTGGAATCAGACAAGCGTGTACGGAGAAAAGATGTTTTAAGTGGCAAAGATAACATTAACCTTAATAGCGATACACGGTGTACAGTACACCGTGCATCGCCTATTAGGGTTAATATTTTGTATGCCACTTAAAACATCTTTTCTCCGTTCACACCTGTCCGATTTTGCATTTTAGACCGCCAATCGAAAGCTGAGGATCTTACCTTTCAATCTCAACCGTCAGATCTAAAATCGGATAAGTATGCACGGAGAAATAATCTTTAAAGAGACGAAAAAAACATTAACCCAAATAGCGATTCACGGTGTAGTACACCGCCAATCGCTATTAGCGTTGTGTACGCTAATCCCGTCCCGCTTTTTTTTGTTTTTATTCTCAAATAGAATTATCCACACTATTTAAAAAAATCCCTAATTCCTAAATAGAGTAATCGATTTCTTCCAAAATTTCCAAATTCCCAATTAGCGTACACCACGCTAAATAATAGTATACGCTAATCAAACCTACACGCTAATAGCGATTGGCGGTGTAGCGGCGAATGTTTATTCCAGCCGTGATTTGCATCTTTCCCCGTGCACTATCAAAATATTACCAGATCGAACGGCTGGGATGGGGAGATAAAGTTACTTTGCTTCCTATTTACGGTCTCCGCATGATTACTGGATGGTGTGCACAGAGAAACCCCTTATTTCAATGGCGAAATATATGTTAGCGGTAATGAGTATACACGGTGCACTCTGCGACATATATCACGCTGTGGCGGTGTCCGTACCGGTCGGGATTGGAGTCACTGAACTTGGCTCGGAAACAGGTGTTGGTTCGGGATTGCTTATGTACTACAGTACAGTAATTTTGTTCTTTCTGAGTTTTGTCCTTTTGTGCAGGCTTCTTTACCTACAATACAGTAACACCGCCCTTTTCTATTGGAGTTGATGAACCATGGCGAATTAGGGTTAATAATTTAGGAGAATTGTCAACACTAAATATTGTTCTTGTATTGGCTCATTATGGGCCACTTACCTGGATAATGTTTTCAGCACTAATTTATGACTTCGGGTCAAAGAAAAAGTACGAAACATTCAGTAGAATTAGCGAGCGATGTACTTTTCATGCGTAAGAATGAAACGAATTGGAGAGGAGACCGTTTCCAGTTTAACGGTCACTGTTTCCGGCCGACTTTTCTTGTATCTTTTGACTTTTCTTGGTTTAGGAATCGACGAACCTTCGCTTCGAACATGTCTTGCCCATCATATGTCGCCACCTGGCAAACAGATTATCGCTTGTCGGTCGGCATACTACACCGTGTATCGCTATTAGGGTTAACAATTTTTTCGCCACTTAAAACATGATTTCTCCGTACACACTTGCCCAATCTTTGATCTGAGACCGCCAAGTGGAATCTAAGAATCTCAGTTTTCAATCGCAGCCGTCAGATCAGAAATCGGACAATTGTGTACGGAGAAAAAAGATGTTTTAAGTGGTGAAAAAATATCAACACTAATAAATATTCACGGTGTACAGTATTTGTATTTTGTCATGCCATCGAGGAGCACGTATCACATAAGCTTGGTGTACAGTTTGTCTTTTGTGGTGGATTTGATTCGTTTTCGACTGTACTTTTCT
>JBBHKE010002222.1:28228-38694 GCA_037447655.1 Zygnema cylindricum | reverse complement strand
TGATTTGTGGAACGTTTTGTCTACGTTTCCATCTTTGGTGAGGATTCGACTTCCTTACTTTGTTGCTCTCCTCTGTGCTCCAATTGCTACCTTTAATGATGATAATGAGCTTGTTAGCATCTAGACCTTTGGTTTCTGTTATATATGTCATGCTTGTTGACATTTGCACCCTGACTCCCTTTGCTCCCTCTTTGCCCCTCCATGTGCTAACTTGTAATACCTTTTTGGCTGGACTTTTCATTTTACCTCCTTGTCGGTTTTCGT
The DNA here is from genome assembly GCA_037447655.1 of Zygnema cylindricum. NCBI lineage: Eukaryota > Viridiplantae > Streptophyta > Zygnematophyceae > Zygnematales > Zygnemataceae > Zygnema > Zygnema cylindricum. The sequence continues at coordinate 38,430 of JBBHKE010002222.1, read as the reverse complement.
CTTGCAGATTGTCGTTTTTGCTTTGGTCGATGCTTCTCCCCATTGTCGCATGACCTGCAGCTGTAGCCTCATGGCTACAACTCTTCCTATGCTTCCACATGCTTACCACGTTTTCGCAGACTTCTGTGCCAACTGGCTAGTGAGTGTCCACGCTAATTTTTGTGAGAATCCGTGCTGTGTTTTTTTTTTGAAATCTAACTCCATATGTGTGACTTCCATCTTCACCTCTTGTGTCAATTTGTCCGTTGTCTGTTTTGGATTTTTTTGTTCTTTTGTTGGATTTTTTTTTACTTTGGCTTGACTTTCCTTGTGACAGGTCATTGAGTTCATATCCGCTCGTGAGGCTTGATTCCGTGCCGGAATTTGAGTGTGGAGGTGGAGTCTGAGAGGTCAGATCATTTTGTGGCACTTGAAATCGGCGGATCTGCACGTCGCTGATCTCTCGACTAACCCCACGTGAGTATCTCCCACTCTCTCCTCTTTACTTGTCCCTCCTACTTTTTTGATCTCTTGTAGTGTTTTGAAATACCTGCGGATTGTTAATCATAAGCATGAAATCTGATTTTCTGCTCCTTGTCAGATGACTGAGTGTGTGCCGTTTCAGTTTTTCTTTGAAATGCCTTGCCTCCTTGTCCATCAGTTCTTGTTTGGTGCTGATTTTTTCGCTATATTCTTGCAGATTTGTCGGTTGCACCTATTTGCCTCGATTAGAGCCGTCTGTCATTGTGGCTTCGCTGCCAGAGATGTTATGCTTTCCTTTTGCAACCTGTTGGCGAATTTTTGCACCCATTGCTCGGTTAGCAATTCCTCCTGGATATGTCGTGATCTGTTTTGAGGAGAGTGTTGCAGCTGCCTTTGATTGTTGCAGTTTCTTACTGATTTTTGGATTTGCCTTGCTTATCACCTTGGCTGTCTCCACTCTCTTTGTGCGGGCCACTTTGTACCTGCATGAATTTAGACTCCTCCTTGTATTCGGTGCGAGTCTCCTCCTACTTGTCATTGTTACCTGAATGTGATTGACTCACCGTGTCTTCTCTTTTTGTCTTACTTGCAAGTGAACTGTTGGAGCCATCAGATAGTGTGTCGACTTTGGACACATTTGCTGTATTGGATTCAATATCTAGCATCAACTCCACCACTTCGTTCCAATCCCAGTGTGTCGTGTTCTGCTCCTCGAACCAGGTAAGGACATGAGCGAACTGCTTTGGTAGAGAGAGAATCAACCAACAAATCTTCGTGGCCATTGAAATGATTATGTTTGTTGACTTTGCTTGGTCTAGTAGGTTGGAATAGTGAGTGATGTATGATTCGATGGGTGTTCCATCTTTGTGGGATGTTTGAAGAATATTCTTGGTTAGCTCGGTCTTCTTAGACCATGTGGGTGTAATCTGCTCCTCTGCGCTTCTGACTGAGTTGTGGTCGTCCATCGCACTTCGTGAGCTCTTTTTAGCTTTCCATGTCGTCTCCTTCATCCTCTTTGACCATGTCGTATTGTTGACATCTTCCCTCATGATCTCCCATTAACAAAATGTTTGGTCTTCTGTCTGAGAGGCCTGGTTTCCGATGAAACCGTTCTGATCAGGTTTTCTCTTTGCTGCCTTTGCACCTCTTGCAGGTATCGATGGTGACGTCGCTGTGGACTCACTGCTCAGATTCGCCTGCCCTCGACTCCTCCACTTTAGGGACCTTGAAGACACACGGGGCACCACTTAGAGTGGGCCCATAACCTCTTAGTTTTAGGTGCTCACCTTAGCCCTTGGTCGAGGGCTAAAGTAGAAATGCCTAGAACATACACTAGAACGGGTGCCGGTATGTGGCTCACAAAGGGTTAGAGACGGGAGTAAAATTAGATGTAGACAATAGATGAGGCAGGTTTAGGCAGCTTTAAATGGAATTATAAAAGGTAGAAATTACAGTTGTCTCTTGGACATTTCCCTATCTAAATAAAAGCTGGATTTTCCTCCTATTATCTGAAATGTCTAATCTCTATGATATTTGTGATCTCTCTATGCAAATGATGTTTTCTATGAATAAAACTGTTGCACATCATTGCCTAACAAATTGCTATGAAAGGTTGTTCTGAGAGAGATGATCTCTTCTTGTGGAATGCTTGCTAATTGTACATGTGCACTCCAATCTGAATGCTCAATGTGTGCACCGTGTGGTCCAATGACTACACGCCGAAATAGGTGATCTCAGCCGTCGGTGGCCGCTCCCAAATATGCGTTAGAATTTCCGCCGAAAATGTCTGTTGTGGAATCGTCACTCGATTCCGTACGATTCGATCTTGCCGTCCGTACAATATCGGCGATTCGATTTCCGTACATAATATCGGCGCTCTGATATCCGTTAATAATAATGTCCGAGATCGCTTAAAATCAACACTCCCACTCGAGCTCGTGTCGATATTTCCTTCGCTCCTCGATTTCATCGAATCGGTAACATGCTGTCGGCGATTTAATGGTACTGTATTTGCCGTGCTCCTCAATTTCATCGAATCGGTAATTTGCGATCGGCGCTTTAATGGTGCTGTACCTGCGTGAAAAGTAATTCTGTACTTTTTGTACCTTGCGAAATCTGCAGAATTTGAGATTTCGTTAGTACTTAAAAGATTCTGCTTCGCGTGATAATTTTGTCTTTTGAGACCACCTGTGGTCCTTGAAAACTTTTCTCGTCGTACGTGGACTGAAATGAGCCATGTGCCGTAGAAAGAATTGCGCAAATGGCGACCTTGTCCTTTGTTACTGACTCCTTAGTTGGATTACATGACGTGTAATCCTTGTTGTTCGTGTGATTCTCACAATCCAGGATTCGCGTAATTTTCGGTGAATCACAACCGTCGATTTCACTGTCGCGAAGTGAACCGATTTCACTGTCGCGAAGCGAACCAATTTCAATGTCCCAAATTGTCGCATGATCAAGTTTTCGTTCGTGAAGCGTCGCGTGATGAATTTGTCGTCGCTCGACAAGTTTCGATCGTTCGATACTTGAACTTGTGGTCGCGATTGCGTCGCTTGAAATGTGCGATCGTATTTTTCTTTCGCGAAGCATCGCGTGATGAATTTGTCGTCGCTTGACCAATTTCAATCATTCGATGTTTAATTCTGCGGCTGCGATTTCGTCGCGTGAATTGTGCGACCTTACTTTCGGTTCGCGCCATCGTCGCTCTCTCACAAAGGTACCTGTATTGCCTAACTATAGGAACCCAAATAAAACCCCGTTAAATTAGGAATAATGAAGGAAATATTGCAATTTCTTACTGAAACCGGGAGGAAGGGGGTCCGCCGCGCGTCCGGGGAATAAGACGTACAGTTGAGTGTACAGGCCGTACATTTATCTGTACGGCTCCTATAGTTATCGCCGATAGTTATCGTTATCGGTGTTTTCGCCGATAAGTACCCGATATTATCGGTTACTTATCAGCGATAAGACTGTTGACGATATATCGTACCAATATATCGATTATCGAGAACCCGAAAAGGTCCATATCGGTTATCGGTAAATCCTTACTGATACACAACACTAGTAAATTGGATATTTGATGTATCGATTAGCTAACGTTCAGAGTGGACGTTACATCGCTCCACGATCAACAAAAGTTATCACGATATATTTGGTGGGAGGTCCATACACCGTTAAATAGTACCGGTACACGGAACGTAATATACCCCCCCCTTCTCCCCCCCCCCCCCAAGGGCTTGCCATAGCGAGGGGAGGGGGTGTTTTAATTTTTTTTTTACTTAAGGTCAAAGGTTTCAAAAGTCAAAATTTCAAATACTGAAATCCGACATTTTTTTTTTTTTCAAAATCTGAACACCGGAAATTCGGTCGGGGCATTGCACGCTCCTTAATCGTTACCCGGTACTCGATACGCGTTTACGAAAAAAATTGTTCACTGAAACTCAATTTTTCGCGACTACCCATCCCCGAATAAGTACAAAATTAATGGCACAAAGTACAATAATGTTGGATGATATGTACACTACACCGTGTATTGCTATTGGGGTTAATGATTTTTTCGCCACTTAAAACATATTTTCCGCATTACCATACCTGTCTAGTTTTTAATTTGATACGCCAATCGGAAGCTGAGAATCTTATCTTTCAATCGCAACCGTCAGATCCACAATCGGACAAGTGTGAACGGAGAAAAATGTTTTAAGAGTACAAAACGTTAACACTAATAGTGATTCAGGGTGTTCAGTACAGTAGGAGTACGTACATACGAAACCTTCAATTGTGTTTACCTTTTGCTTACCTGGCCGTACTCGAGGTTTTTTTTCTTTTATTTTTAGTCACCCGGCCGAATTTGGCCGGCCACCAAAATTTACCACCGAATCTGTTGAGAATCCGATGTGGCCGGTCGGGTACGGATCGGGTGCGGATTAGGGTACCCGATTGCGAACTCTGCCTCACGTCACTTCGATATATGGCAATGAAAAAATATTGAAAATAGTCCGATATATCAGTTTAATATTGAGCTCTCAGCTTCTCGATATATCGAAGCCCTGTATCGATTATCATGTACTTAAAATTAGGTTACTTATCGAATATCGTCAAGGGGCCTTCGATACACAACACTTCACCCCTCATCGATATTACCGTCAAAAATTTATTAGTGTTAATGTGAAATTAGAGTTAAAAATATTAATTTAGTGCCTAAGGGACGTGGCATATTGTACTGCACGTCTTTAAATAAAGTTGTTGGCTCTATTTTGTGATTTTTTGCCCGAAAAATAGTGTGGCGATCGAATTAGTGTTAGTAACACTAATAACTAGTGTTGGGTATCGGGTAAATTCATATCCAATAATTTCGATATTCGATATATCGAATATCGATCGAGCAAACTCCTCGATATATCGTACCGAGACCAACATAAATTATCGCGATATATATCGCGATATATATAGTATTTTTTAAATTTAATATAATATGTTATTTTAGCGAAAAAAACAAATTGCATGATACGCCACGTACGACGTGATTTTTGTTCCGTGACTTAAAGGTAGACGCCGCAAAATGTAACCGACAAAAAAGTACAAATTTAGTAATTCATATGATTACTTATTTGGGGTATGGTTACATGAGGAGGTATTTGTAATATTACTGACATCAAAATTTCTGTATTACAGAGGCCTCGGTTAACATCGCGTATCTTCTCTAAACAAGTTTTTACATACGTGTTTTGATTTGAGTGGTCCTTGGAAGTTGATGATCTAATCTCTAAAATCGTCAAAGATTTGAGAACTGACCATTTTCGTATGGAAACCCGCACTTGCGTATTACGTACGTGTACTTCACAAGTGTACCGCGTCAATGTACCTCAAAGATCTCATTCACTCTGCTGACTTTCAGGAAAAAACCGTATTTCTTTTCGGCATAGATTTAATGGTCATCTTGTCCGAAAGCTCGTGACTTTGGAGACATGTGAAAATTTTCATTTTTTTTTAAACACCTCGATATATCGACGATACGATATATTGGCGATATATCGGCTAATATCGCGATATTTCAATAATCGATATATCGAGGCGATATATCGATTATCGGGTACCTAAAATTCGGTACATATCGAATATCGGCTATTGGTCCTTGATACCCAAGACTACCAATAACGATGAGCGTTGTAGTTATTAACTTATTAGGGTGAACTTCCTTTAGCGAAAAAGTATGGTTTTTTTACTGACGGCCGTACCGTTTCGTACAAGTTCGTACAATTTTTTTTTTTCAAGGAAAACAACATAACAGAAAAATGTCCAATGTTGAAGGCGTAAATTTGGACCGTCGGATTCTATTACACTTTTTATCCGAGTACACTTTTTATCTGAGTACACTTTTTATCCGAGACGCCATGCCATCAACCCTAAAGTTTTCTTTGAGGGAGGACAGTACAGATTGTGCAGTTCCAGTTCTCGAATACAGAACGTGTAAAACTAGGCCGTGTGGAAAAGGTAAAAAAAAATCCACGAGGAGCGCGCGCATATGTGCTTACACGTTGCAAGGGCCACGTGTGTCCGCCAGGGTGGCTGCGAATTTGCCAAAGTTATCCCGTCACGCTCCCACCATCAAAGTTTGCCGCCGCCTTTTTGTCGTTGCGTTTTGAAATTTTGGGTAGTACATTTAATGCCCTCTGTACGAGTCATTAATTACCTCAGACGGTGCATATATTTCCTCCACTCGTACAGATATTGTGTTCAGACTTTGCATTCTAAGATTCTTTCAAGATTTTAAGCATCGAATATTAACCTACGTGTTACCAACCAGAATGAGACACACAAATAAAAAAAGGTTTATTGTCGCGACATAATGGAAAGACACGCATATCGTGGGTCCCCGCGATCAGGTTTTTTCTGCGTTCTCTCATTTTTTGGACCAACTTCACCGGATCGGGCTCACTGTTAAACCATCTAAGTGTGTTGCTTGGTGCCCACAAGGTTTGCCGTCGGATTGCCCGCTCCCCAACGGTTTTCGTTTTGCATCTCAGGATGAGGGTATCAAGGCTTTAGGCTGCCCTATTGATGGTTCTTCTTTTGTCAACCAAGTGGTTGAGGGTGCACTGTTGGAGGATCTTTCTCACAGCGACGACCTCCCCAAGTTGTCGGATGCACAAGTGGTATTTTCGATCTTGATATTCCACCATTTCCTTCTCTCATGGCCGACACTAACTTCCAACTTCAACAACGCATATTTGAGCAAGTAGCCGCCGCTGATTTTGCAAACCTCTTGGAGGCGCTACCTCTTGCTCAAGCGCGTGCTCGTTTACGTTCGTGTTTTGGGCCTGGGGTTGGTGCATGGCTATAAGCAACACCAACTTTTTCGACACTCCGTCTATCATCTGACCAATTTACTTCTGCGGGTTTGCCTCACCCTCCGCTTTTGGGGGGGCCTTGGTTCGTTTGTAACCAAGTTATTGATGCTGAATGAATCCATTTGCTTCGTTGCTCGCATGGTGGGGAATGAAGTGTCGCACATGATTTGGTGCGAGATGCCATTGCTGCCATTGGTGCCGAGGCGGGCTACACTGTCAAACGTGAGGTTTCTAATATACTTCCACCTCGGCCCCAATCTAAGGGTTCTCGCAACCCTCGGGTTGACTTGGTTTTTCTTCATGGTGCTGGGAGGACGCTTGGCGATGTGGTCCTCGCGGATCCAACCGGGACACACATTTCATCTCGCGCGGCTTCGCATTCAGGTGTGGGGGCTCGAGATGCAGCGGCTACAAAAGAACGAGACTACGCTTAGCGAGACCCGTCGGACCAGTTTGTCCCATTTGCAGTGGAGATTTTGGTTCTTTAGACAAGTCTTTCGATGACTTCCTTCGACAATGTGCGCGAAGAACGTTTGAATCTCAGGGTCCAAGGAGTCCTCCATCGAGTCTATTAGTTGCATTTTACCGTCAGCTTGTCTCAATTGCACTTCAACGTGCGCAAGCGGCGGCTCTCCTTCGACGTAGCACACTTGCGGACAATCGGCGGGGTCTTCCAGACCTTCCAACAAGGGACCCTGTTCACATCCATGATCTTCGTGGTTTTGGACCTTAGTTTCCCTAAGGGTAGTCTAGTCTAGGCTTTTTCATTTTGTAGGCGGTCTCAGTGTGTTATTGTTTTGTTTTTGTTCTTTGCTCTTGTTAGTTTTGTCGTCTTTCATTTTTGTTTTTAGGCGTAGATTACTTTTTTGTGACTCTTGTAGTCTCCTATTTTTTTTTTCAGTTCTACCTTTTTTGTTCTAAGATGGTTTTCCATCGCAATTTTTGCAATAAAAAACATAATGGAAAGGCACTCCCTTTCAGTAAAATATTCCGTACAATTGTTGAGACGCCTAATGGAAGTCCACCCCTTAGTTATTACTATCCGGTGTGAGTTGTCGGTGTGTGTCCTATTATTTCATTGGTAGTAGGTGTTTTTGTCTTTTCCTGAAAATTTTGCCCAAAATAAACAAAGAAAGAAATTTTTTAAAATAAAGAAGAAAAAAGAAAAGAATGAAAAAAAAAATGAAAAGACAAGAAAATCGAGTTACTTTATAAGGGAATGACCAAATTCTTTTTTTTTTTTTCATTTTGTTTTCTCGGAAAATGTTATTTTAGCAAGAAATTTTACAACTGTGATTTCATTTTGGTCCCTTCCCCTCTCTCCCTCTATGTCCCTCACTCTCTCCTTCTCTCTTTAACTTCTCTCTGATCCGGTCTCCGCCCTCGATGCTCATTTCTCTCGATCCCCTTTCTGATCTCTCCGGATCTTTCTCTCCTTCTCTTTGCTCCTTCCTCTCTCGCCCCTCCACCTCTCCCTTCATCTCTCCCCCACTCCCTCTCCCACCCCTCCACCCCCCCCACTTTCTCCCACCCTCCCCAGACCCTGTTCCTCCGCCTCCCTACCCTCCCCACCCGCACCCTCTATGCCCCACTAGGACGAGCGATGGATGGTGAGGAGGAGGAGGAGGGAGGGAGGGATGAAGGAGGGAGGAGAGGAGGAGGGAGGGAGAGGGAGGGGAGGGAGGGAGGGGATGGAGGAGGGAGGAGGAGGGAGGACGGAATGATGCGCTGACGCATGTGGATGGAAGGACCCTGAGGGAGGACCCCGATGGGAGGCGACTGGAAGGAAAGAAGGATCATCGGAGGCTGCTTATTCTCTATGTTACTCCCAGACTAGCAGTAATAGTCATGAGACAGTAAAATGTAAGAGGGAGAGAGGGGAAGGAAGTGGAAAGTTATGGTTTTTTTAGGGTTTTTTCTCGCCCCGTTTACCACTCCCCTCCTCCCCGCCCCGACAGCATGTAGCATAGAAGTACACATCCGAGGTCACTGAGGGAGAAAGGCTTCCCTCCACCCCTGGTCCATTCGTGGCATATACATGGTATGGAAGGAACACGCGTGGACGGAGATGGGGACAGGCCATCTCTCTCTCTCTCTCTTTCTCTCTTTCTTTCTCTCTCTCGCTCTGTCTCGCTCGATCTCTCTCTCTCACCCTCTCTCCATCTCTCTCTCTCTCGCTCTGTCTCTCTCGCTCTCTCTCTCCATCTCTCTCTCACACTCTCTTTGTCCCACTCTCTCTCTCTTTTTCCCTCTCACACTCTCTGTCTCCCTATGTGTATCTCTCCCTCTTTCGCTCAATGTCTCTCTTTATCTCTGTCCCTCTCTCTTTCCCTCCCTCTCTCTTTCCTCCCTCTCTCTCTGTCCTTGATTTCTCTTGGGCACACAGGGAAGGAAGGGCAGGAGGGAGGGAGGGGGTGTCCAGATTTTCCTGGGTTTCTTTGGAGGAAGGGGGCAGAGGCCTCCGGCCACGTCTAAGGGGGGTAGGGCGGGGGAGAGAGAGGAGAGAAGAGATATATACATATATTTTTTTTATTTTGTGGGTTTAGAGTTTTTTTTTCTTTTTGGTGGATTTTTGTTGTTTTATGTTTCTTGGTCATGCTAGAAGGAGGGAGGGAGGAGGAGGGGTCGACATTGATGATTAATTTTTATTTTGGTTGTTTTTTTTACCATTTCCTGATTTTGGGTTTTTGTTTATGATTTAAATTATTCTTGTTCCTCTCATTTATTTTACTTTTTTTTTCTTTGTTTTCTTTTGTTTTTTTTTTATCTTAGTTTCTTTTATTTTGTTTTCTTGTATTGTATTGTGTCATGTTTATTTATTTATTAAATTACTCATTACTTTGTTTATTCATATAGTTATTTATTCATTTTCTTATTTATTCGTTTATTTATTGTTTTATATATTTATTTTCCATGCAGATGACAAGGGGGGTGGAGATTTTTGGTTTTTTTCTTTTTATTTATTTATTGAGTTGAATTTTATCCCGCGACAATTTTTTCTTTCGTTTTGATAATAATTTCTTTCACTTTTTTAATAATAATTATATTATCATATTGATAATGTTTTTTGATAATTTTGGTTCACTGCTTATTACTCTAAAAGCAAGTATTTTTTGAAAATTTACGATACTTTATCTGTGTATGACCTTTTTAATTTTTTCTTTTTCATTTTGTTTTCTTAATATTTGAAAGTTTACAACATCGATTTCATTTTGGTCCCTCCCCCTCTCTCCCTCTCTCTCTCCCTCTCTCTCCCTCTCCCTTTCTCTCTTCCTATCCCTCTTTTTCTCCCCTATCTCTCTCTTCCCCTTCACCCTCTCTTTTTCTCCCTATCCTTCTCTCTTTCCCTCTCCCTCTCTCTCCCTCTCTCTCTCCCTCTCTCCCCCTCCCTGG
>JBBHKE010002222.1:0-23868 GCA_037447655.1 Zygnema cylindricum | reverse complement strand
CCCTCCCCCTCCCTCTCCCCTCCCTCTTCCCGTCAGCTGTCAAAGAACTAATGTGTGTGAAGTCTCTTTTACATGAACTTGGGTTCATGAAGATTGGGATCCGAAATTTCTTCTATGATAATCAAGCTGCCTTTGCTATTGCAGCTTATCTGAAGCACCATTTTAAAGCTAAACATAAGGATATAAGGCTGAGTTTTGTAAGAGAGAAAGTAGAGAATAAAATTGTAAGTTTGGAATATAAACCATATGAGGAAATGGTAGCAGTTGTGATGACAAAGTTAGTTCCATTCCCTAGACTTAAATTTTGTCGAAAACAGTGTGGACTTAAACTGATAAGTGACTAGAAAATAAGGGGAGTGTTGAAATATGTGCTTTCTTTGTTATTTTATTGTTCACTTATCTAACAAAAACAAAATGTTTAGATGGTAGCCAAGCTCTAATCTCTCTCTCTCTCAGCTCCATACTTTTTGTAGTCACTGATGACCAGACAGAGAAAGAGATAGATTCATGGCTGACTTAGGTGTTCTGAGAAGACAGTAGACAGTCATGCATGAGAAAGAAGCAAGAGCGAATATGCATCACAACTAGCATAGTTATGCGAACAAACATATGTTCAAACGAAAAATAAATGAGAAAAAAATAATTGTATATACATCTTGACAAAGAATAAAGGGAAAAATGACCCAAAGAGAAAAAGCGAAGAATACTCCCCTAGAGTGAAGTGACCCCTATAATTTCCACCCCCAGCTCCTTAACCTGTAGATGACAGTAGATAGTCTAGGTAGACTTTACAAAAGAAACTTCGTCTCCTTAGCATCGGAAAGAAAATAATGCGAATTTGATGCATTTTCCCCTTTTTTATTGTAAGTGAGTTTCTCTAGTTTCTTTCCCTTTGTTCTCCGAGAGCTCCTCCTAAGAACTTGCTCCTCCTCCTTTTCCTATTTCTCTTCCTTGGATTCAATTTCAATTTCATTCTCACTCAATTTTGAACTCAATTTAGAGCTTTGAGATTTCCAAATGTCCGAAGTCACTCGGGAATCCAAAGATCCGTTACTCTTTCTTTCAAATTCAATTTCAACCGATTTCTTCAAATTCTTTTTCCTAGTTTTCACATTTGGTTCCTCATCCGATTCCGAATCCCCAATGTACGAAAAATTCTCAATTTCACTCTCCTCATAAAAATCCAAATTTTCTTTAAATTTCCCAACAGAGTTCATGGCGGATTTGAGATCCTCATGAAAATCCACATTCCGAGATTCCTCCACGGTGTAACGAGCTGGATCATATACTCGTATAAACTCCCTTTGGCATTATATCCAATAAAAATTCCCGGCCAACTCCTTGGTGCAAATTTTCCCTTACTCTTAATTGATTCCATATAAACCGTAGCATGACATCCCCAAATTCTCAAATGATGAACCGTAGGATTTCTACCACTCCACAACTCCTCGAATGTTTTACTTCCGAAAACCGAAGTGAGTCTTCGGTTACAAATGTAATTTGCCGTAAGAATGGCATCTCCCCACAAAAACATCGCTCGTTCGGAGCTATAAACCATCGCACGCACCATTTCTTATAAGGTACGATTCTTCCTCTCGGTCACTCCATTTGACTTTTGAGAATAAGGCGCCGTGAATTGATACCTTATCCCCCACTCCTTGCAATACCCCTCAAAAACAACAAACTCCCCTCCATTGTCCATCCGAATGGACTTAAGTTCCTTTTCAATTAGCCTTTCTGCCATTACATGCCATTTTTTAAATTTTTCAAATGCATCCGATTTCTTTTTCAATAAATATACCCATGACTTCCAAGAAAAGTCATCAACAATCACCAAAGTATATTTATTACCTCCAATTGTCTCGGGTTTAATATGTCCACAAATATCAATGTGAACATCCTCCAAAGGACTCTGAGCCTGATGTTTGATGTCCATATCCGCATGGGATTTCCAAATTTGACGTCCTTTGCTACATCCTCCGCATCCATTCACCTTCTCACCGGATGCGAGGTCCAAACCCCTCACCAAAAAATGATGAATTATCTTTCTTCAAACTTACCTCGGATGTGTGACACATCCGATGATGCCATAAGGTAAGATCACCTTTTAACTCCGAAATTTGATGTGAAATTCCCACGGTGGGAACTATAGATTTCGGCCTCCTCCATAAGAGCCGACTATGATTTGCATCCGTTACAACTCCTTCTCCAAATACATTCCCCTTCTCATTCCAAATCTCAATAGATTCATCACCTCTCGCAAGTAAGCTTCCACAATCCGTTGGATTTGTGCAACACTAAACAAATTGACAGAACCGTCCGGAGTGAAAAGAGTATTTTGAAGACGATACTCCGTTGATTTCTCCTTTCCATCATTATCCCATGAAAAGAGATCAACCCGGACATTGCCAACCGTTCCAACCAAAATGACATGGCCGCTTGCAACCTTAATAAAATTTGAAACCGTAAGTTCCCTCATGTTATCAAACAAGGTGGCATCCGTGCAAACATGGTGAGATGCCCCCGTATCAATAATCCACTCGTTCTCCAAATTTCCTTCAATACTCACCAAATCAAATGTAAGGTTAAGTACTAGAAAAACATCACCGGTTTCATTACCATAGTCAAAGTAATTTGCATTACCATAACCACGACCAACACCACGGCTTCCTCCTCGGCCGCCACCTCGGTCGCCTCTATTACCTCCTCTACCTCCTCCACCACCTCCAGAATCTCCACTCTCTTCATAACATTGAGGGCTCGTATGCCCCCACTTACCACAAAAATGACAGGGCTTATCCTTATCCGGTTAAGAGTGTCGTGCATGACTATACAATAGTGAGTGGCATGCATCGAATACAACTTATGTCGTAGATAAACACTTCAAAATGGATAACCATTGCATATGCACAATATTACAGACCGCAAGAAAGAATAAACAAATCTGCCTAATTTGCCTAAAAAACGGAAAGACAAAACACAAGAACTAAGCAAAGAAAATAAAAGACAAGCGAAGTCAGGTAAGTAAGAATAGACAGTAGCAACTAGGCCGTGAAGTCATCAATATTAGCTACAAAAGTCCAACCAGCACGCCAAAGGCCAAAACTCTTCCTCAGCTGGAGAGAGAGCTGAGAAAATCGGTATTCCTCCAAGGCTAAACAAGGTGGGTTTAAACCAGTGCGGTTAGCGCCCAGCCAGGAAGAAAACACTAAGTCTACAGACAAAATTCACCAATAATAGCAAGTAGAAGAACAACCTAGAGGGAAACCTTGCAGGTTGGCTGTTGCCAGTAGATTAGATAAGGTCCAAGTACAAAGAGAAGGAGAAGCTCAAAAATAATTACTAGCATAGGCTATGGGTCTGAAAAGAAACCCTAACTCCAAACTTGCCAGTCACTAAATATTTAGGTGGAAACACTAAGATCACAATGTTCGACAAATCCTGAGAAAATGCTTGCCAGAAAACAACAACCTTCCAATGTTGGATTCCCGTACTTAATTTGCAAAAGTATATATCTTGCCAAATGGCGTTTTATCCTATGCTTTCACTAACCCGTACTGTCACACTAATTGTTATATGTCTTTGAGCATGCAGGTTTCTATGTCAAACGCTGCTAGTTTTTAGAGACGGCAGCTGCGTGGCCCGCTCGTAATGCCTTACATCTACACCTCGAGGATGAAAATCCTCCCTATGATAAGCAAAATAATCCATCAACCTCTGAGGGTTCATGACTTCAGACATGTATAAGGTTTGGAGCCATTTGAATTTTTGACATCTGATGTCGTAGCGCAATCCGGTCCCACACTGATTCGACATTGAGTTTGCACTGTGTCGTACGTGAAGGTAATATAGTCTTTGATTTGTCCGTACCTTGAGGTGTACGGTCCGTTATGAATCTATCATGTCACAGGTACGTCAATTAGTAAAGGGATGGGTAATAATACCCGCCGAAACCTTGCGGCATGACAGTTTTCGTGCATGACCATACAATCGTGAGTGGCATGCATCTTGAAAGATTACAAATCAAATAAAATATACACACAATAATGGTGTTCCTCCAAAAACATTCAATATATTAAACACAATGCAAATCCAACTCCTTTTCTTCCTTCGTTTTACTTTTGACCTTTCTACGCCTCCTTAATAAGCTACGCCTCTAAAAGATAATTATACCACAAAGTCTCAACAAATATATATGTACATGACCAACAAAATGCGTGGCGAAGTATACGGCCGACTAAAGGTAGTCCTTATAAGTTAGTTGACCAACAAAGAAAGTTAACTACCAACCGACTTAAAATACGCGGTACAACTAAAACTTAAGTGAACCGAAGTAACGAAACAATTTCCATTTCACTTCTATAGTACGACTAGAACTTGCGTGAAAAAAAACGAACACACAACTTCTACATCGCTTAAAATATCCTGGGACGAAATTACTTTGTCGCTAACTTCTATGTCACTTCAAATATCTAGCAACGAAACTACTTCGTCGCTGGTCGACGCTACTTTAGCTACGAGAATATCTCGTCGCTATGTAAGTGCTCAGTACTATATCCTAACATATCCCATTTTACTGAGACACTCAAAGCCCCCTGTTAATCAATGCACACTAACTTCTTTCCCATTTGATAGACTTCCTTCAATAGTGCTTTGGTTAACATATCAGCAGCTTGTTCTTTAGTAAGAACAAACGCAAATTAAACTTCTTTTTCTGCTACCTAATCTCGAACAAAACGCCACTGAATTTTAATGTGTTTGGTGCCCTTATGCAAAATAGGATTTTTACTAAGTGGAATGGAGGATATATTATCACGTAGTATTTGCATCCATTCTTTTTCCACTCCATCCTCCGATATAAATTCTTTAATCCACACAACATTCTTTGCAACATGACAGGCAACCATATACTTCGCCTCTGTTGATAAAAGTGCCACAGTAGGCTGCAAACGGGAATTCCACGAGATGGTTCCTCCTCCAAGTAAAACATCCTAAGTGACCTACGTAATGTATCATAGTCCATCATAATATCCATAATAGCTCTCATCTTTTATAAACCATTTGGATTCAAGTATTCCGGCCAAACACCTAAATATTTTCACAAACCTCCTATGCATACTGACACAATCCACTAACAACACTCAATGTTGACAATGTCGTAGTAAGTACCGACACTACATCGCTAAACCGCCTCATTACCATTATCGGCTTAAACGCAAATTAAAGCATAAAGGATCAGCGGAGTTCAAGTGGCTTTGATAAAACCCGATCCCCAAGACTCTTTGTTTGCGGTCAACAATATCTTGTTTTCCTCTGTATCTGAATTCCCACAATGTATTGTGCATCTCCTAAATCTGTGATTCTAAAATGCTTCCGAAATTCAATCTTTAATTCTCTAAGTAAATCCAAGTTGTGAGAGATGGAAATAAAATCATCTACGTATACACTAAAAATTATCATATCCAAACCTTCTACCTGAATATACACTCCACAATCTGCAGTAAGCCTCTTAAATCTCAAGATTAGTAAAACCGTGTAAAGCTTATGGTTCCATGTTCTTGGCGCTTGCTTCAAACCATACAAAGCCATCCACAACCTCCATAGTTTTCCATTCTTTCCGGGAACTCCTTTTGGAATTTTCATGTACACCTCCTCCTCTAATTCACCATTTAAGAAAGTTGTCTCTACATCCATCTGTCAAATATGCATTCCTTTTGCTGTCACCATTGCAATAATTGCTCGCAAAGAATCAAACTTAACCACGAAGCAAATGTCTCTGAATAGTCGATACTCTCCTTCTGCTGAAATCCTTTACATACCAACCGTACCTTATACTTAAGAATTTCTCCCGAGGCTCCTGTCTTTGTTTAAAAACCCACTTTGAGTCAATCGCCTTCTTACCAATAGGTGAGTCTACTTCTTCAAAACACCCATTAGCTTTCACAAAATTAAACTCTTTTTTATATGTCGGTTTCCACTTCTCCTCCCATTCATCCGAGTCTTTAGCCTCTTGATATGATTGAGGATCGGCCGGACGATTTTGTGTATTTTGCCTTTCATAAGAGGAAGGATTCCGCCCTTCCTTCTCTAAGTTCGGAAATTGCCCTCTGGTAACTAGTTTGCTTTTTATATGACTGTCTTGGTGAGAATCGTTCCGGTGCCTTCCCTTTCGTTGATCTCTTACTTCTCCTTACGTCCTCTGCAAATTCTTTATCCGAATCACTGCTCTCAATCTTGTCATCGCCCTCATTCTCTAAAGGTGTCTCTTTTGGTGTCATGTTGTTTGTGTGAGTAGATGATTCTCTAATGGTCTTGTCCCCTTGTGATTGGTTGCTGGTGGGCTTAGATTTTTGAACTTTCTCCAAAGTTTTCTCTGCAAATCACATTTTTTTCTTTGTCCCTACCTTTATCAAGACATATTCTTTTTCCTCCTCTTCTCTTGTGAATTTTTCACAACGACTATCCTCCTCGTAAACTTGGGCCCGTTTAGACTCATTAGCTCCTTTCACCATCCATTCAAAATTTTCATTGAACTCCACATTTCTAGACTCTCGAACCCTCCTAGTAACGGGATTATAAATCTGATACCGCATCGAGTTTTCACTATACCCCACAAAGTATCCTTCCCATGACCATGCAACAAATTTCCCCTCCCGATTTCTTTCCTCTACGTATCCCATAGCCTCACCTCCTCAAATCCTTAAATATTTTACCGTAGGCATTTTTCCACTCCAAATTTCCTCCGGTGTTTTGTTACCTAAAGACGAGTTGATTCTCCAGGTTGTAACATGATTAGCCGCCCTGATTGCCTCTCCCCAAAGACGATGAGTGAGTTATGTCGTATGGAGCATGACCCTCACCATCTCTTGCAATGTCCGATTTTTCCTCTCTGCTATTCCATTTGATTGTGGGCAATAAAGAGCCGTGAACTGATGTTTAATCCCCGTCTCCTTACAATATTTGGCAAAGGCAAAAAATTCGCCTCCACGGTTTGATCGTACTGCATTTACCTCACTCCCACTTTCCCTCTCAGCCATAACCACAAAATCTTTACATGTCTCTAATGCTTCTGACTTTGCCTTTAAAAGGTACACCCATGTCTTCCTGCTGAAATCATCAACTATCACCATAATGTATTTATTTTTTCCAATGGTTTTTAGATATATGTCATCACAAAGATCTACATGAACTTCGTCTTAAGGGGCATTCGCCTTGAACTGAAGGTCTTTCACCGGATGAGGCTTCCTTTTATGCTTCCTTTTTGTGCATCCTACACATCCGATAACCTTTTTTCCAGTCGTCACGTCTAGTCCTGGAACCGCACGATGAAGAATAATCTCTTTGATATTACTCTCTGAAGTGTGACACAAACGATGATGCCACAGCGTGAGATCCTCTTTGTTGACCTCTGCCAAATGAAGGTGCCCTTTTTCGTCCGCCGTCCAATTTTTCTGGTTTTCTCCAAATCAGTCTACTTTGCATATTTTCAGTTACAACCCCCTCTGCAAATAGTCATGTTTAACTACTCAAAATGATTCTACCCCCTTCCATGCATGTGGCTCTTCCACCTTTCCTCTGAAGTTGTGGGACACTTAAGAGATTGATACACCCCCTCGGATTATAAAGCACATTTTTAAAACGTACTCTATTGACTCTAGTTTTCCCTTTCCTATCTTGTGCCGATAGATCCAATCGTATTGTTCCCACTGTATCAATAACCATCATCGAACCGTTAGCCACTATGATGGATTTTGGTATAGTAAGTTTTCTAATATCACTGAATAGTCCTAGGTTTGAACACACGTGATGGGTAGCATCTGAGTCTATGATCCAATTTTTAAATTTTCCTTTACTCTCTTTGCCTCGTGTGTGAAATAGGATATCCTCTTTTTCTTGTGATTCCTCCATGAGTGAAACGAAGAATTCTTGATCCTGTCCCAATAGCCCATCCCCTACAAAATCCCCTCTACATGATGAACCAATTCCACCACTTCCTACGTCTCTAAATTCTCCCCTTTTGCGATTGTTTCCCTTGTTTTGATAACAACCGCGACCAGTGTGTCCCCACTTATGACTAACGTTACAGTGTTTACTTTTATCTGGGCATTCAAAAGAGCCATACCCAATCTCGTTAGAATTGTAACAAGTCATCTGAGAGGTATCACGTTGATATGAGCCTCTCCTTAGGCCTTGTGACCTCCTCCTCGTCCACTATGTCCACCTCCTCTCCCCCTAGATCCCCTAAAGCTGTAAGCTCATCCGTCATCCTTCTCTTGATAACTCTGATAAGATGACTTGTTGTTTTCCTCTTTCGGTGTTGCTTTCTCCTTCTCTGTACTCTTCAAGTGATTGATAGCATATGCCATTGTCGATTTCTCTCGCCCCTTGATAACCCCCTTTGCTACCGCAAATTTGCTTGGAAGACTCCTCATAAACACAAACAACCTCTCTTTTTCCGTAGAGAAGTTATTGAGTGAGTTATGTTGTTCTATGATGACATTAAACCTTTTGACTCCATCATCAATGGACTATAAACCCAATATATTATTCAACACAACTTTGTATAAGTGCGGTGGAGGCCGCCATATCCTTCTTGTCCCACTTATGTGCTCCGGCTGGATCCACGGAAGGATCCGATCGTGTTTCCTCCCTGATAACGATGTCCCAAAGTTTTTTCGGTGTGAATGCTCCTCGAATGTTTCTCTTCCAAATTGCAAAGTTGGAACCCGCGAAGACGATGGTTTTATTAAACACTTTAAAATCATCATCTTTGCTCCCCTCCTCTTCCTCATAAAGTTTAGATTTCCCCTTCCTTTTCTTTATTTTCTTAGAGTTGTGTGAGTGGACTTACTCCTCTATCTCCTCATCATCTTGTGTTTTGAGAAACTCTTGAAAGCGTTCAAACGTTCCGTCGTCCATCTTCACATTCCCCCCCCCCGATTTGTCATACTCATCATATTGTGTCCTTGTAACTCCTCCTCCACTAACTCCCCCACTAGCTCCTCCACTAGGTTCAACCAGGGATTTCCCTTTCTCAGCCATACTAGGAAGTGTTACCAGTAACCCGTTTTGATACCAATTGAAAGATTACAAATCAAATAAAATATACACACAACAATGGGGTTTCTCCAAAAACATTCAATATATTTAACACAATGCAAATCAAACTCCTTTTACTTCTGACCTTTCTACGCCTCCTTAATAAGCTACGCCTCCAAAAGATAATTCTACCACAAAGTCTCAACAAATATATATAAATAGGACCAACAAAACGTGTGGCAAAGTATACCGCCGACTAAAGGTAGTCCTCCTAAGTTAGTTGACCAACAAAGAAAGTTAACTACCAACCGACTTGAAATGCGCGGTACGACTAAAACTTAAGTGAACCGAAGTGACGAAATAATTTCCATGTCACTTTTATAGTACGACTAGAACTTGCATGAAACAAAACGAACATATAACTTCTATTTCACTTCAAATATCTAGCGACGAAAGTACTTCGTCGCTGGTCGACGCTACTTTACCTACGAGAATATCTCGTCGCTATGTAAGTGCTCAGTACTATATCCTAACACATCCAATACAGCTTGTGTCGTAGATAAACACTTCAAAATGGATAACCATAGCATATGTACAGTATGCCCAACCGCAAGAAAGAATAAACGAATCTGCATGAAAAAACAGACAAACTAAACACATAAACTAAGCAAAAAAATTAAAAGACAAGCGAAGTCAAGTTAGTAAGGATGGAATTTCCTCGCCCCAGCTCTTAAGCCTGCGGAAGAGCTGGTAAACACAACCGATAGGTCGCGACATCTGTAAGAAAACCATTGTCCAGCCGGGATAGTGTGCAGAGGTGGAACGAAACACCCCATATGAAATCCCAAATTGCAATTGTCACAAAGACGCATTGTTGTTTCTCCATTAGATTGCCGGCACAACCGACACTCAATGGCCACATAAATTGGCATCCGCCATGGGTCCATGTTGTGGGAAAGATCTGGCAGGTAGCACGAGGCACAATTTTTTGAATGCTCCCGCTAAGTTCCTGTGTCGCCCCCTTGTATACTAAATAATCCATTATAGTTGATCTTTGTAATCCTCAAAATGTGGGGTGGAACATCCGTGTCAAGGGTGTCAAGCATAAAACTCTGAGACCTCCATAAGTCCTCAGAGTGGACAGCTTCCAAGAAGCCTCTAGGATAACCCTGACCCCTTTGTGTTTCGGCAAAAATAACTGCCACCGCAAGTTGTCGCAAACCGTAAGGAGTCGCGATGTTGAGCAATTTGTAAATTATCAAAAGCCATGGGCATTTCCCTAGCAAAAAGCAATGCCCGGTTAGTAAGTTCTTCCAGGAAAAGAGAATCCGGCATAAAAGGCAAAGGTGAGTTGGCAGCTTTCTTTACATTCCTCCCTAGTAGTGGTTTTCTACCAAACAACACATAATAAAGACTCAAATTGGCCAAGCTGGCGTGCATAGACATCTGATACTCCATAACAATATATCTTTAAGATTCATCCCAAATTGTAATCTGTTTTTTCGGACATTGTTTACGCAGAGCCTGCTTATATGTTTGTCAACTCTCTCGGCTAAACCGTCTACCTAAGGATGATCTCGGCTTCTTCGACGATAATCGATCAACGCCTCCTCCAACATCTCTTGAAGTTCGCCACGAAACTCGGTTCCCTGATCTGTGAGTACTTTAGCGGGGGCTCCATATTGGAGGAGTACATGCTCGTTGAAAGTTGCAGTGGTTAGTTTGGCCATTTTCTGCTGAAGGGCCACAACCTTTTCCAATTTGCCAAAATTCTCGATCATTATCATGATGTATTGCTTGCCCTTTCGAGAAATTAGAAAGGGACCTGCCAAGTCGCACGACCATCTATAGAAGAGCCTTCGAATAGGCAAGGGTTGAAGGGTGGTTTCTCGGTTTAAAACCAGGTTCCTAGCCGGTAACTTGTGCTACATTCGTGCAACACAGCCGCCACATCAGCCTGCATGCTTGACCACCAATAACGTAGCTGTAACAAGCTCAAAGTCCGTTTGTGCCATAATGTCGAAGGTCAATATGAATTTGGTTAATAAATGATAGTCATTCCATCGGTCGAAAAACATGCCGATGACTTCTTTTTGTGAGAAGGCGAATGTGTGAGCCCCCCATCCAGAAGCAACTTTGAGCTCTCTTTCGCACGGGCTCCATTTCCCTCGGTAAGGTGCTCGCTCAAAAAGACTGAGTTAACAAGAAGAGGATCAAAGCGGTGTCCCGCCATGGATCGTGTTCGGTTTTGTGATTCGTGGGAGCGTTAAAGCTGTAACTGAGATCTTCTCCAACTTATAGGGATGTAGCTGGCTCGCTATTGAAACCCTGTCGTACACCATTATCAGTGGAATTAGGCAAAGGGTTTCTACAGAAACCTTCAGCATTCAAACTGAGGAGGCCGGGTCGATGGATAATTATGACATCATATTGTTGTAAAATAAGAGCCGAAAGGGCTAATTTGCCAAACATCTTGTCATTAGTCATGAGCAAATGCAACGGATGATGGTTAGTAAGAACGGTGAAAGGCTTGCCATAAAGATAATGGCGAAAATGCACAATACCCCTAACTGGTGCAAGACATTTTCCCTCGTAACTACTGTAATTTGATTCTTCTTGATTGTTGCTTTGACTGCCGTAGGAACCACATATTCCTCACCTGTGAGTTCGTGTTGAGTTAGGATAGTTGCGATACCGGGCTTACCAAATTCGGTTTGTAGAGAAAATGGTAATTTATGATTTGGTGGACGAAAAATGGGAGCGGTGGAAAGTGTTTCCTTTAATCCTTGAAATGCCTCGATCTGAGAAGGTCCCCACGTGAACGGGAGTGATTTCTTTAGGAATTCATTTAGTGAAGATGCAAGTGTACTAAAACTAGGAACAAACCTACGGCAAAAATAACTGCCACCCTGACAGACAAAAACTCTGACCAACTTAATCCCTTTGAAGACAAGACTCTCCTGAGTCGATAGCAAAAAGAATCTTTGAATTTGCTCCCCTGAGCAGTAAGTTATGGATGGTCAAAGTTGACCATTTGTACAGAAGCTCCCTGGAAGAGAGGGTCCTATCTTCTAATTTTTCTAAGTCCTATCTCTCTCACAGACTCTATCTACTGATGTACGGAACCAATCAGATTACAGTTCCGTAGGCAAAAGTACAGCTGCCGGTGTACTTTATGTACGGACACTGTACGACATGCCCTAAATGTTGACTCGTGGTATTACTGAATTCGCTCCTTTAATCCTCGGAGATAACGCGCTCCAATGTGACATCGCCACGTGTCATCTGATGTGGCGATGCTTACAAACCGCCAAATTCTTCTTCCGCGATCTCGGCTCTAATTCAGGCCGTCCGATTAAACTCGTATTTGATCGTAGCCGTAATAAATACATGCGCGGTATTTGTTTCGCTTACGAAATCTATGCGCGGTATTGATTCTTTATCCATACCGCAATTCGTACTTTTACATACCAGATCTATGTATCCCGTTAACAATTATAGTTTAATGATTTATCCTACGAATTAATGTTTAATTAATTATCGTACTATATAATACGTAAGACTACTTCTATACCTAACGGCTAACGCTACTGGCTACCTACTATCTGTCGGCGGGCAGGTACTAGGATCAAATCTTGTGGCCGGCATATACCTTTTAGTAAATAATCTCCTCCCTAACTAGTATAAATTTCCCGTCAACCTCAGGATAGCCTAGGTAGCCATGGCTCTAGCTTCCTCTCCAATTTCTTAGTGACTGCGACAAGTTTGAGAGTTTGGAGAGAGAAGTTAGAGGTAGACTGCCTCGGCTTCTTTATTACTATTCAGACCTAGAAAATACTTTAAAACCATCAATTTCTACATTTGTTGTCGCAAATAAACATAATCTCCCACACTGAAGGGTTTTTGTTTTGGCCAGTAGCTGCCACTGCAAGTTGTTGCAGACCGTAAGGAGTTTGCGATGTTGAGGAATTTGTAAATTATCAAAAGCCATGGGCATTTTCCTAGCAAAAAGCAATGCCTGGTTAGTAAGTTCTTCCAGGAAAAGAGAATCTGACATAAAAGGCGAAGGTAAGTTGGCAGCTTTCTTTACATTCCTACCTAGTAGTGGTTTTCTACCAAACAACACATAATAAAGACTCAAATTGGCCAAGCTCGCGTGCATAGACATCTGATACTCCATAACTTTATATCCCAAAGATTCATCCCAAACTGTAATCTGTTTTTCCGGACATTGTTTACGCAGAGCCCGCTTATATTTTTGTCAGCTCTCTCGGCTAAACCGTCTACCTAAGGATGATCTCGGCTTCTTCGACGATAATCGATCAACGCCTCCTCCAACATCTGTTGAAGTTCGCCACGAAACTCGGTTCCCTGATCTGTGAGTACTTTCGCAGGGGCTCCATATTGGAGGAGTACATGCTCGTTGAAAGTTGTAGTGGTTAGTTTGGCCGTTTTCTGCTGAAGGGCCACAACCTCTACCAATTTGCTAAAATTCTTGATCATTATCATGATGTATTGCTTGCCCCTTCCAGAAATTGGAAAGGGACCTGCCAAGTTGCACGACAATCTGTAGAAGAGCCTTCGAATAGGGAAGGGTTGATGGGTGGTTTGTCGATTAAAAAATAAGGTTCGTAGCCGATAACATGTGCTACATTTGTGCAACACAGCCGCCACATCAGCCTGCATGCTTGACCACCAATACCGTGCTTGTACCAAGCTCAAAGTCCGTTTGTGCCATAATGTCCAAGGTCAGTATGAATTTGGTTAATAAATGATAGTGGTTTTATCGGCCGAGTAACATGCCGATGACTTCCTTCTGTGAGAAGGCGAATGAGTGAGCCCCTCATCCAGAAGCAACTTTGGGCTCTTCTCCGCACACGCTCCTCTTCCCCCGTTAAGGTGCTCGCTCGAAAGACTTAGTTGACAAGAAGAGGATGAAAGCGGTGTCCCGCCATGGATCGTGTTCGGTTTTGTGATTCGTGGGAGCGGCAAAGATATAAATCATATGTTCTCCAGCTTATAGGGATGCAACTGGCTTGCCATTGAAACCTTGTCGTACACCATTATCAGTGGAATTAGGCAAAGGGTTCTTAGAGAGACTGTCAGCATTCAAACTGAGGAGCCTCCGTCGATGGATAATTATGACATCATATTCTTGTAAAATAAGAGCCAAAAGGGCTAATTTGCCAAACATCTTTGTTTGGTCATGAGCGAATGCAATAGAAGACAGTTAGTAAGAAGGGTGAAAGGCTTGCCATAAAGATGGCGAAAATGCACAATACCCTTAACTGCTGCAAGACATTTTCCCTCGTAACTACTGAAATTTGATTCTTCTTGATTGTTGCTTTGACAAGCGTAGGCCACCACATATTCCTCACTTGTAAGTTCGCGTTGAGCTAGGATGGTTGCGATACCGCGCTTACCAAATTTGGTTTGTAGACAAAATGGTAATTTATGATTTGGTGGACGAAAAATGAGAGCGGTGGAAAGTGCTTCCTTAAATCCTTGAAATGCCTCGATCTGAACAGGTCCCCACGTGAACGAGACTGATTTCTTTAGGAATTCATTTAGTGAAGATGCAAGTATACTAAATCTAGGAACAAACCTACGGTAATAATTTGCTAGCCCAAAAAATGCCCGTAGGCTAGTCCGATCAGTTGCGGCCGCTAGTTTCCTAATCGCTTCCACTTTGACTTCTAGAGGATTATTTCCCTCGCACGAGATAAAATGCCCAAGACTGGGGACTCTTTTGACCCCGAAGGTACATTTGGCAAGATGACATTTGAGTCTTACCTTTATCATTTTCTTTCAATACCCACTCTATATGCAATGCATGTTCCTATATAGTGGCCAAAACGATGATTAAATCGTCGATATAGCAACGGGCAAACTTACATCCCCCCAAGACTAATCCATGACCTTCTAGAATATGGCTGGTGCATTTTTCAGTCCAAAGGGCATAACCGCCCATTCGCGACGTCCGTCACTTCCCCAAAATGCAGTCTTGTGTCGATCATTTACCTCTTATTCGATTTGATTAAATCTCTATCGCAAAGCCAAGATACTGAAATATTTAGCATCACCGACATGATAAAAAATGTCCTCCGCCAACGGCATGGGATGTCCATCTTTAATTGTATGTGAATTTAATTCTCGATAGTCTCCACATATGCGACGTTATGTAAAATTACCCTCCACATCTTTTTTTCGAGGCATAACAGTGGGAGCTGCAAAGGTGGAATCAGACCTATAAATAAGACCTGCCTCTTCTAGTTCTCTGAATCGTTTGTCAACGGATTCCCATTCAATTTTTGAAAGACGATGTTGTCATCCTCTAGGTTGATTGACATTTTGTAGGTGGTGTGCCGGCCTAAGTCTTTCATATTGAAAGCGAACACGTCCCCATGTCGGTTAATGTCTCCATCTAGCAGTTCGTGTTCAGTTTTTGTTAGTCCAGTTCCGAATTTCCATGTCGATATTTCGGACGTGTTAATGGTCATGGCTTTCATAACTAGTGCAAATGCCATGTGTTCATCCGCTATTAAGGAGTGACCCAACTCACACTCGACTGGAAACTGAAGCAAACAATTTACTACGTGATGCCAACATCTAGACGAAAATACGACTGTCCAGTGTGCGGATACTTGGTCCGGGGCCTAAGACCTAGCGGCTGTGTATGTTAGGAGAGACCAACCCATGTGACCAGGGATCAAAAAATCATAAATAGTGTGAGCGGTGTCAGGTCTGACAGGGGAAGGAAAGAGGGAGAGCAGAAAAGCTGTACCTGGAGAGAAGGTGCGGACTTAGATGCTGTGTATTGAAATGGTGTATGCCCACCCCAGCTGATTTAGACTGATTGTTCTGTGAGTATCGACGGACTGCAAACCCTATGCCCAAAACAACTGAAGATGATTGAAGATCCATGACTCAACGGAGTAAGGTGCGTACGCAACGGTGAGTCGGAAGCGAGTAGTGCGGAATGAAATGTAAAGGTGCTCTCGTTACTGCGGCGGTAAGCTTCTAAGCGATTGTATGAGTATTGTGGCATTCGGTGGATTATGTAAATATGCATGAAAGTGTGGGTGTGGGACTAGTGTAGGTAGTGCACGTAGTGGCTGGCTCGGGATGTTAACATCAAATCCAGAAGGATAGTCTGTCTGTATACATGTCTGGACCTTATGAAATAGAAGACGTACATCCCGAATGGAAAGGATCAGTGGTCAGACAGCGAGGTTAGCTTCTCGGAGCCGACCCATGTCTAACAATTTAGCACACTTAGAACAAACCTAGTGAGCCAGCGAACCATGACGTGCGACATTGATAATTAATGTTGGTCTAATCAATGATTCAATGCGTTTGTAATATGCGACTACCGTTGGTCGCAGATCATTATGAGTTGCGATATTTTCTTGGATGTATTTGAAAGGACGGTCCTATTTTTGGAAGAAGTGAATAAGACGAACAACCTCAAACAATAGCTTAGTACGCAGATCTGCGAGACCTAAACCTTTCTCAGCCCTAGACATACCTTGCCATTCCCATCCGGCAAAGTGGAGATCGATTGGTTCTAATTCCATCAAGTGATGATTTCCTATTAGCTGGATATCTTGTGGCAAAGCTGAGTGCATGTTGTGAAAAGCATATCTTGTGGCAAAGCTGAGTGCATGTTGTGAAAAGCAGACAAGGGTTAGAGGTGAGGATATTGTTTGTGCAAAATTTGACAGTGGTGCAACTAAGCACGTCTGGCCAAGGGATCAATATCTACAGAGTAATAATGCTTAATCAGAAGACCGTTTTGAAGGCAAGCGAGAAGTGAAGTTCTTATCCCTACAAAAAGGTATAAAATAACGAGACAGTTTGGATGCGGTTGCAAATTGACCAGTTTCCATTTAATGGGCAAGAAACCGAAAGAATTTGTCGTAGTGGAGGATGGTTTTGAAATACTCAATAACGAGATTGGTATGGTGAATTTATAAAGTCGGTCAAAATCTGCGGAGTCAATAATAAATCCAGGTGTGCTAAATAATTTTGGTATTCTCGGAGGATCTAATCAGATTTCCTCCTATGTTACAGATTGAAGAATCTCCGCACCTATGCCAACTGCGACATAGGCTTGCAAGATCAGCGCAGAATGGGCCGTGGTATGCATGGGTTGCCACGCCGAGATAAGGGGTAAGCAAATTTTGCGTTCTGGAAAGTTGCTAGGTCTATACGAAAATGTTTGATCATGCATATAAACCCCCCCCTACGCGAAAAATAACGTCTTGGCCAACTAAGCATTCATAATCATTACACTTGGTGACCAAGGCGTGAGCATATATTTATGTAAAATCTATTTCCAACTTGCACAGAAACTTAAAAAAGATGGGTTCTTTTGTAATTCCAAGGACAAGTATTGTGGTGCCTGTTGAAGTCAATAAACGTGTGGTTGTAGGTTGTAATTTAAGACCTATTTTGATCGCAAAATTTGACCCAAGAATAATTGGTTTTGCACCTGTGTCCCTGAGAGGTAACGCTTGGGCAAAACCATTGACTGTAAACACTCCTAGTTTGTTATCCATCAAACTTATTTGCGGTGTAAGACCAACACGTTCTTTAAGGGTAATTGCTTGAAGAGAGAGAGTGTTTCTATGATTCTGAAGGGTCTGTAATGCATGAGCAGATTGAGTTAGATCCACGGATTTGGTGTTGTGCACTAGATCACGAAGCATGGTGGACAGTATTGATAACCGTTCTTTGACCTTATAGGCCACAAGAAGTCACTCCAAGCCACGCCAAGAAGAAACACGTCACCTATGCAAGGCCACTTGTGGCCACATTTTAATAAAAACAGTAAACTATCAGGGCCAACATGGCCAAATGTAATAAAACAGAAAACTATTGGGGAAACAAGGCCAGATGTAATAAAACAAGAAGCTGCTATTCAAGACCAATCACGGTCAGATCTAAGAAATTGTGACAAAATGCCCTATACGAACAAAAGCCATTGCCTGCGGTTGAGTAAAAATCCCTCTAAACGGTTGCACTTAACTACCTTCTTCGAGCCTGCACCCGCAAAGAACCGACTACTCACCTTAGAGCGATAGTACCAAGTATGGTAATGCGAGCTCGAATTCCTCTCCAATTCCAAATTGTCAAGAAACACCACAGCTCAATGACTTAGTTTGTTGCCTATTAGGGCACGCGTATCAGCACTATGCCACGCTCAACCCGACTATAAAGCAATGATAATTTTTGTAATAATTTTATACAACCTAATATATATACATATATATATATATATATATATATATATATATATATATATATTTTCAAGTTTTTTTTATTATGGTTTAAGCTTGCTAGGTGTTATGCGTGAGTTAATCTAGTAGGATGAAAGAAGAGAAAACAATACCAGACAATTTTAGCAATCTCAGATTCAACTACTTCAAGAATAACTGGACAATTAATGGAATGAAAACAAGCAAGGGTTTTAAGATACCAACATATAAACCATAAACTAGATGGAAAAACAATTAAACTAGCAATAAAGAAAATTGAAAAAACAACAAATTGAGTACAATAATATTTGCGAGAGTAGCCACTAGGCCTTGAAGTCATCAATATTCCCTACAGGAGTCCAACCATCAGGCCAGAACTCTTCCTCAGCTGGAGAGAGAGAGCCGATTCCTCCAAGGCCAGACAAGGTGGGTTCAAACCCGTGCGGTCAACGCCCAGACAGCAAGAAAACACTAAGCCTACAGACAAGATTCACCAACAACAGCAAGTAGAAAAACAGTCTGGAGGAAAACCTTCCAGGCTGGCTAGTGCCGATAGATTAGGTAAGATCTTAGTAGAAAGAGAAAGAGATTCTCCGAAACATGTAATACCATAGGCTATGGGTCTCAAAAGAAACCGTAATCCCAAACTAGCCTGTCACTAAATATTTAGGTGGAAACCTTAGGATCACAATGTTCGACAAATCTCGAGAAAAAACCTGCCACAAAACGACAACCTCTAATGTTGGATTTCTGTACTTAATTTGCAAAAGTTTTTTTCTTGCCAAATGGCGTTTTATCCTATGCTTTACTAATCTGTACTGTCACACTAATTGTTATATGTCTTTGAGCATGCAGGTTTGTATGTCAAACAATGCCACAACAACCTTCCAATGTTGGATTTCCGTACTTAATTTGCAAAAGTTTATATCTTGCCAAATGGCGTTTTATCCTATGCTTTCACTAATCCGTACTGTCACACATATTCCTATATGTCTTTGAGCATGCAGGTTTCTATGTCAAACGTTGCCAGTTCCTAGAGACGGCTGCTGGGTGGCCGCACAATAATGCCTTACATCTACACCTCGAGGATGAAAACCCTCCCAAAGCTAAGCAAAATAATGCATGAACCTCCAAGGGTTCATGACTTCAAACATCAGTCAAGTTTGGAGCCGTTTGAATTTTTGACATCCGATGCCGTAGCGCAGTCCGGTCCCACACTACTTCCACATTGCGTTCCCATTGTGCCATACGTGAAGGTAATCTAGTATTTGATTTGTCCGTAACTTGAGCTGTACTCTTCGTTATGAACCTGTCACATCACAGGTACGTCAATTAGTATAGGGGTGAGTAATAATACCTGCCGACACCTTGCGACATGACATGAGGAAAACAAATTTCCAAGCCGGTTACACCGACAGCATGTCACATTGGAAAGTTCCGATGGGACCTTCGGTGGACTACCTTGCACCTTCTTGTTGCCTCGGCCGGCACCATCTCTCAGGCCACCTCCCCTACCACCTCCTCTACCACCAGTTTAGTTAAGATTCGGGGTTTCAACAGTAGTGAGGTTGAGAAATCTTCCTCCTCCACTTGAAGAAGCCGATGGAGTTCCCTCCGACATTTTGATAAAGTTGACGGTGAATCCGAAATTGTTATCCGCCTTCGCTCGTAAAATAGCTTTAAGATGCGGAAGATTGTCCGGTAAAGCGTTAAGAAAAAGGCTTAATTTATGCGCATCCAAAATAACTCGACCATTGTTTAGTAATTGCTTGAGTATAATATTGAAGCGCTTTACATCATCATCCAACACTTCATTTAGTCTGATTTTAAAATTAATAAATTCCATATAAACATATTAACCCTTGTTCTCAACGCCTTTCTCATATTGCTCCTCAATTGCTTGCCAACCCTCTTGGGCCGTGCCGTGAGCGAGGAAATGATCAAGCACGGAAGAAGTGCAATTCTTCATCAAACCAGTCATTGCCGCAATATCCTTCAACCTCCATTGAGCAGGTGCCTTACTCTCGAGTGGCATCTTTTCTTCTCCATTGAAAATCCTCCAAAGCTTATTAAAAATAAGTTAGCTTGAAATAAATTTATTCCAAACAGCATAATTGGAGCCATTAAAGGCCACAGATTTCCCTAACATATTATAATTTTCTTCAATCTCCAATCCTTAGTCAAACTATGACTCTTCTTCTTCTATCTTCGACTTTCCCTTCCTAATCCTCTCTTTTCTCTCACTCTCATTAGCTCCTCCACCGAATGGATCGCCATCCAGAAAGGAAGTGTTTTCTTTGCTCTCACTCGGTTGAGTTTGAAAACGGAATTTTACATATCGATAAATGTATCAAACATTTCCTCAATTTTTCTCTCTGTATTCCGAGTCTCCTCAAGTTGAGAACCCAAAAAACATAACTCCTTTGTGTTAGATTTCTTAGAAATCCGAGATTCGGCATGTCCTACAATTGGGAAAATTGAGCCGGCCAGGGTTCCAACCTGGGACCTTTCACTTCAGCTGCAAACGCACTACCACTGTGCCACCAGCTCGATGTTGAGACTGGCGGGTCCGTACCCATTTATTACGGGCGGCTCGAGTATGGATATTTCCATATTCTACCCCGTATTGGATCGGCTTCACGTGCCAATCCAACACTTTGCTCTTTCCGAAGTCGACACGCGGCAAGGAGTATTACTATTCTTCTTCCCTAGGCGCTCCCTTTTTATCTTTTAAACACTAGCTTTGATACCTATTATAGGATCTTAGAAAAAAGATATTCACTTAAAATAATTCACAAAACATAAATCATTATATAGTTGAAGATCATAAGAAACAAGAGGAATATTCAGCCAAAAAGATTTATAAGTGTTCTTGGCTAAAGCCTCTTTACATCATCTCTCTTCTCTCCTCTTTCTCCTCTCACTCCTTTTTAAATAATCTCTTACTCCAAGATTAATCTTGTTAGATTCAATACTCTGCAGCTGTACACTGCTGCCTACATACTTGCTACTCTACACAAAAAGACAACAAGATAAAACAAGCAGAACTTAGCAAAGCGACGAAGTCTGTCCATAGCTAACTGCTGCACACTGCAATGAAAACTCCACAAAAGAAGGAGCACGCGTTTTCTTCCTTCTAAATGTCTAACTCCAAAAGTTGACTTTACACGTGTTGCTTCACGAACACACCTGCACGCAAAATCAAACACATGGGCACGAAAAAAAAACAAGTGACACGAGATGTAATAGTACATTTCGTTCGCGGATAACAAAAGTACCGCAGCCAAACGACATCGTACATTTTGTATGATGACGTGATACTTCACGTACAACAAATAAATGTTTGTATGACGCTTCGCGAAAATACCGCGAAGAGACAATATCCCAACAGAAAGAATGTCAAAAATCAACTTGTGCAGATTACCCGTACGAAATATATCCATAACAGAGGTCGCAAACGGAAAATTGAAACCGTGACCGATCGTTATCCGACCGCCCCCGCCGGATCTGGAACGGATTCGGTTGCCAAATTTCGGGGACCGGGCGGTTGCGGGCGGTCGACTCACCAGAAAAATATAAGAAAGTCAGTCATGGTCTGTTTAGGAAAAAACGAAAAAAAATGAGAATTTTGAACTGTCCATACAATCCAACATTATTGTTCTTTGTACTCTTTGGTATTGTGGAAGTACATGACATCATGATTAGCGTCGCATATTTGACACGTTAGTAACACTATTTATTTCCCAAAATCTTAGGGAACGTTCAAATCGTAATTATTGGCTTATTCATACGTTGTGAAAAACTAAGATTTTTTTTGTACTTTTTCGGTTATGAGCGGGTCTGGTTAGTCGTGAGAAATCGAGTTTTGGCTAAATTTTATTTTCGTAAACGCCGGTCAGTTAACGGTTAACAATTTTGGAGCGTGACATAACCCGGTAGGGCGTCGGTTACTCAAATTTTGAAGTAAAAAAAAAACGGTCGGTTTCGGTTATGTAAAATTTTGACTTTTGCGACCTCTGCTCCATAATAGATAGACGCGAAGCGAAGTCGAGCGCTCCTTACGCGAACGCTCCGGTTCACTAAAGTGTCACTCCGCGCGATTCAACCAAAAACCTAACAATATTTTCTTCTTTTCCATTTCCTCGATTCTCTCCTTACCTTTTCCCAATAACTTTCTTGTGTTTTTTTTCTCTTCTTACCCCTTCCTTTTCCTTCGTCCTTCATAATATTTTCCCTTCTCCATTTCCTTGTTCTTTTCCCTTACTTCCCTTCCCTTCCCCCGTTTTGTTGACTTTTTTTACCCTTTCCCTTCCACTTCATTCCCCTCCCTACACCCTTCTTTTGATTTAATCTAATTTCTTGATTTAATCTAATTGATTGATTTAATCTAATTAATTGATTAGTTTCTTTTGATTTAGGTTTGCTTTGCCGGAATTCCAAGTGCTGCCGCCGCCGGAAATTTCGGACACGATTTCGGTTTGGTTTCAAATATGTCTCCGTGGTCCATGTCAGTTGCGGCGAGCACTTTGACACGTCAGTTTATAACTAGAACAAACTAAGGGAACGAGGCTCAATTCAAAGTAAGTTTTTCTCTCGACTGAAAACCCTTTTTATTTTCCGCATTTTGAGTTGTTTGTTTGGGGTGAATTACTGGAGTATATATTGTGTTGTTAAACTTTGATAAACATGTGCGAGAGCCGAGGTTTTTGCAAAGGACATAGAGAGAGGGAGAGGGAGAGGAAGAGGGAGAGGGAGACGGAGAGCGAGAGGGTAGGAGAAAGGGAGGCCGAGGAGAGGAAGAGAGGGAAAGTGGGGGGGAGGATGAGGAAGAGAGCTAGTGAAAGGTTATTATCAAATATTTTTGGCGGTAGCAAACGAAAACAATTCAATTGTGTTTCATCTGTGGCATAAATTTTTGTAAACTATAGGAGCTCATTTCTATCATATCCACGGTCTATAATTTCAACAAGAAATGTACACATCACCACGCCTTCATATGTCACACATTGAAAAAATTCTTTGGACCCAAATCTTCATATCTAAAATTCTTAAAACTCAAACCCTTAAACTTGTCGAGTTGCCAAAAAAAAAACAACCTTACAGTATCATTCGTACCATTTGTATGTTTAGCCAAAGGTATTTATAATCCATTTCATAGGCAAAAGTATATCTTCCATCGGCTCAAAATGTTGGAATATTAAATGTCGAAACTAATATAATCCCCTTTTATTTTTTTGAACACCAAAACCTCCCAGAACCCCGAACTCAAAAACAATATTTTTGTCATTTTTTGTCCTTTTTAGGGTTTTGTCCTCACTAATGGGAAGGTCCCAGTTGGAACCAACACAACGTTTCTCTCGTTAATATATGCAAGAAATGATGTGTTAAAACTTCAAATAAAATTGCTGCTACGTAAGTAGCTTCAAGAAACTTTTAAAAGTAGTTTAAGTTATTTTATTTGTTTATATGTTAGCAATGGGAATTTCAGCAAAACTAACATAGAATAATATATATTTACAATATTTTCATGTACTAGCATAAGAGGAAAGTCTACTGGGAAAAGAAGGCT
>JBBHKE010002221.1:0-24812 GCA_037447655.1 Zygnema cylindricum | reverse complement strand
TCTCTCCACCCTTTCTCTCCCTCTACGTTTTTCATCACACTTTTGGGATCTCCTCCGCTTTCTCTTCTCCTATCACACTTAAGAAACACCACATCTTGATTTTACTCTCTTTGTCTCCCCCTTACCCTCTCCCTCCCTCTCTTCCTCCCGCTCTCTCTCTCCTCCCGCTCTTTCCTCAGGTGGCCATAGTGGTAGGAGGAGGTAACATTTTCCGAGGAGCCCAGCAGGCCGGAGCCGCGGGATTGGATCGAGCCTCGGCCGATAAAATCGGGTGAGAATCTCTTCAATCCACAGTGATTATGGCGTACAATTTGCTAATATTCAGAGGGACTATAGTTGTTTACTTTTATGGTGAATCTATGCTGTTCTTAATCTTTTTAATGGGGTCTCTTTGTATTACTCTGGTAATCCACAATAATTACCAGTAAATCTGGTGAATTATGGTCATATTTTTTAGTTGCCGCTTCTTCCAAGAGTTGTTTCCATCTCTGGAGAGTTGCCGCTTTCCTTCGGGAGTCCCAACCGCCTACCGAATCACAGAAGTTGCTGCACCCTCAATCCGACTGAGGGCGTTGCTCCACCTGGAAAAAGGACTTTTCATACTTTTTGGCGCTGGAACAGGGGACCCGTTTCTTGCATCGGACAATGCGGCGGCACTGAGAGCCGCAGAAAGTGAGGGGATGCTGGATACTGAAACTGGAACAGAGATTTGGTTTGGAATTAGGTTCTGGATCTGGATTGGGGTTAGGATTGGGACTGAGATTTGGGATTGGAATTTGATATGGAAGTTGAAACAAAAGTGAAAACCTTAGATAGCCCTAAAACTGAATCTGACATTGGAGGTGAAATTGAAGCTGTAGCTGGAGTTGGAAGTGGAACTCTAACTGAAACGGTAATGGAAACGGAAATGTGAATGGTAACTGGGATTGCAATCAGGATTGGGATTTGGATTGACTGTGATCGGGACTGGGACTGGAACTGAAAGTTTGGGAACGGGATTGGTTTGTGGACAGAAATTAAGATCACAGCAGAAACTGAAAGTGATAGTAAAGCTGAATTTAAAAATTGGAACAGAAGCTGAAGGTGAAATTGGAACTGTTTCGAAACTGACATTGTAACTGAAACTAAAGCTGACAGTGGACCTGACAGTGATCTTTTGAGATCGTAGCTGGGTTAGGAACTGAGAAATAAGCTGGCAGTTGGAACTGTAGTGAAAACTGAAGAATATGCAAGTGAAATGGAAGTGGAACTGGAATTGAAAGCGAAACTTAAACCTGGCCAAAACTGAAACCGGAACTGGAATTGAAAACTGGCATTTGAAATTGAAACTGTTAGTGGACTAACATCACAATTGAAACAGATATACATTTTTTCTGTGTCCATAGTTTTATTGTTCCAAGTATTCCCTTTGCTCTCAGTATGTCCAAACTGTTTTCTGTTTTAGACTTTGTTCCGTTTTTGTACCATATTGTCCTCGTTTTTTCTCTTATTTTCTATTTTTCCATTTCACTATGAAGTTAAGCTTAGCATTTTATCAAATGAAGGACCTGTGTGCTTGTCAAATTGTTTTATCTTATGAACAGAGACGGACAATGTATGTGTTAGCAATAGTCGGGAGCCAGAGAGAAATAAAAGTCGATATTTTGTTTATAAAAAGTCATCGTTGGTTTCTTTGTTTTTTTTTTTTTAAGTTTTTGAGTATATTGAGCTAGTCACTCAATTCATTCTGTTAAGTAACTTTTAAGTGAAAGAGCGCTCAAATTAAAGCCTTTTCCATGTTGATGGGGCACTGTCATTATTTGAAGTTTCCACTAAATCCTGCTAAGGTGCTATCTCTTGTTATTTCCATCTTCACCTGAGCGAATGAATGAATCTCCATATTATAGCTAAGGTGGGGGTGTGCTCAATTGGGGGGGGGGGGGGGGGGGGGGGGGGGGAGAGAAGGGAGAGACGTTGTCATGGGGCCGTGGGCATAGAGACAAGATGTGGGGTGTAGAGAGGATAGGATTATAGATCTCTTTCCTGTTGTCCAGTTAAGCAAAAATATGTAAGTTTGTTCTGAAGTAACCTGTCCGATGCAAATTTCACAGTGGCATCTTCTAACTCCAGTTAATAGTCTATAAGAAAGTGATACCACAGCTAAACTCCTCTTTCTGTAGATCAGCAACAGTATCCTCTTTTTCAGCACTTCAGCATCTCCCTTCCATCTTGTGATTTGCTTATATTACAACCTCTCATATCGAGCACTACAAAAGGACAATGAAACAATAACAGAAAAAGCATTCAGAGAAATATGTTTTTGTTATCTCACACCATAAGCTCACAAGTGTAAATAAACCGCAAAACGTGAGATATTCACAATATACAACCAGAAATTTCCCATGAAAAAAATATAGAACTCGATTTAAAACAGTCCCTTCGACTAGTCACAGATTTCACAAAAGCCGGCTGAGTTCTGATCAAATTGAAAAAACTTAGAGCTAGAGGTGGTTTATTTCCAATCGTTGAAGAACACTGCGTGCATCGTACTGATTCACCTGTCCATGCCCATGGCTGCAGAGAGCCTTTCAACCAGGAATCTAACTTGCTTGCCTGTTCCAATCTTACATTACCTAGTTTAATTTCTTCCAGGATTGCTAAAATAATGGCCGCTTTATTTTTCGTCTCTTCATCAAATCCCCATGCTCTTTGTGATTTCTGCAAAACACCCTGCTCAATACTTGGAAACGGTTTCTCAACTTTCTTGTTAATATGTCGAACTGCTCAATTCACCTACTTAGCTGTGTAAGGATGGAGGATACGGTTGCACGAGCAAACCGGAGAATCGTTTAAACGTGGACGTTAAAATGAGGCCAAGTATGAACTTGTGGGCAGAGGTGAAACAAGCGTGAAACATAGTGTAAAAAAAATAGGTGTAACTAACAGCCAAGCTCCAAAACTAGGGCCGCTGCAAGAGAGGAAACGAGTAACTTCAATATCAGAGGGAAGCGTCGCGAAAAGCCCGGGTGTTAAAAATAACATCATCATATATTCTTTAATGGACAAATGCACGATCATCTGCGCCAAAAAGGAATGAGACAAAAGTAAAGGTGTGAGGGGAAGTGCGGGGTGAGGTGGGAGGGGAGTTGGTTTAAACACATCGCCTAAATAATAAAAGCCACTTGAATGTCAATAAAATTGGGGAGGTCGTCCACATGGAATGAATCACTCCCAAAGTTTAGAAGTAAAAGTATTTTAAATAAATTATGTCCAGAGTAAGGTAGAGGCTGGATTGGAAGGCTCAATATACAAAAAAATACATTATGAAATACATAGAGTCTGAAGGCGGCAAAAAAACAAGTCTATTGTAGAGTTCTTTCGTCACCTCACTTTGTGGCTATACCCACGTCCTTGATAGTGTCTCTCCTCTCCTCCCCCCCCCCCCGGTATTAGATACACCCGTGATTTGGGCATAGGAATGCGAGAGGGAGGGAAATTTTTTGTCTCCCAATTGTATGTAAGGAATGTTGGGGAAGGGGCGGTGGGGATGGTGGTGTGGTTTGATGAGGTGAGGACGAGATAAAAGGAAGGTGCTTTGAACGGGATACCCGTGATGTAAGGTTGGGGAGCTTTTTAAGGCGAGATTTTTGATATCGGAGAGGGGTAGAGTGGGTATGTGTGAGAAAGAGAGGGGTCCGGAGTTTTGACCTTCCCTTTTAATCTTTTGACCTTTTATTTGAAATTATTTTTCTTTTTGTTGATGTCTTGTTGATGACAATAAACTTTAAATTTTCTATGTCACGTTTTGAGAATATATATGTATATATATATATATATATATATATATATATATATATATATATATATATATATATATATATATATATATATATATATATATATATATATATATATATATATATATATATACATATATATATATATACATATATATATATATATATATATATATATATATATTTTGGGTTCACGTGGAAGTTGTTATT
This sequence comes from Zygnema cylindricum, assembly GCA_037447655.1. NCBI lineage: Eukaryota > Viridiplantae > Streptophyta > Zygnematophyceae > Zygnematales > Zygnemataceae > Zygnema > Zygnema cylindricum. The sequence continues at coordinate 20,826 of JBBHKE010002221.1, read as the reverse complement.
GGCACACTCTTAAATTCAGTTGTGTGCAAGGATTGCGTTTGTTGGGTGAATCGACAAAACGAGAACATAAAAAAGAAAGGGGGAAAATAAGTCTCCAATCCTCGTTTAAAGAGCCTCTTATACAAGCGTTCAAACTTAAGTCATACTGTTAAAACTACAACACAAATTGGAAGCACGGAAGGAAGAATGGGTTTAGCACAACCTTGAGTTATATTGTAGAAACTTTATACAAATTGGAAGGATGGAAAGATTGACGACTTTAAAAAAATTGTGATTCATAAAGTAGAAACTGCACACAAGTTGGGAGCAAAGAGTGAAGGATGAACAAGGAAATACGCAGACTAAAAAAACCTTAAAAAGGGGAATTGAAAGAGGCAAGAGGTAGAGGGGGAGTGAAAGAAGAAAAAATAAATTATCTTAGTACCCATGTACGTTTATGAAGTTGCATACTTGTGTACATACATCCACAAATATAGACACTTCGTACATATATGGTTACCTACACTTCGTAGTTCGTACTCGGATAAAGCACGTTTTTATAATTGCATATAAATTCAACCACGCTTAGATACATGCATGAATATCTCCATACATCCGTGCACACATACGTACATATACAACGTACGTATGCATACAACATACTAAAATGTATAATTTAATAATGAACAGTAATTAATAATTAATGTATCGTAAAATATTAAATGTATGGATAATTAATGTTATACGTACATACTTAACATAGGCATACAGAAACAAAACCTTCCGTATCACCCAGATGATAATTTCATAACCCAGATTATAATTTCCTTGGTTACTTGAGTGGACACGCGTTGAAGGAATCGTTCAAAATACGGAATCCTTTGTACGTCTGCCTCAAGGAGAATTTTAAGTACATTGTACTTCTTGGAAGACACTTTGGAGAACTGTAGGCAAGCCATGGCTCCCGTTTCAGTGTAACTTAAAAACCGGAAAGTCAAAGCAGGAGACCAAAAAAAAAAAAAAGGCCAAGTGTGATGCCATTTAAGTTAACCACGAGGATTGTTTTCTTGGAAGCCATAGCTGTAGACTTCGCTGTTTGTCATTGAAATTCAATAAGCTTGCTTACCATGGCTCGTTTCCTTGCGAGCTGCTTTCTTCATTTCACTTTCTAATTTTGATGAATGAGTTCATTGACAAGTTTTTGCACGGAATTTCTCACATTTTTGCAAGCTTTGTGCTGGTTTCATGATGAAGCTTCATCCAGGATAATAATCTCCAAAATTTTGTTAGAAGTTTCGCAACATGGCTCGTGCGGTTTTCCAATACTCGTGTCCGGTCAGGTCGAGTAGTACAGTAGACAGTCTTGTGCCTTCTGTTGTCCGCTCCCATAGGTGCTTTCGTTCAAGAAACTCACTCAACTTAAAGCACTTGTCCCTGTGGTCAGATAGAAGATATTCTCAGCTTCCTCCACTAATTTTCGGTTCTGAAAATGCCATCATCTTTTCGTTTGAAATTGTCAATGACAATGGCACAGCTAAATATGCGAACAGCGGAGTTCAACGTGTTAACAACAAAGCTCAGAAACCTTTCCTGGATAGGTGGCAGCGTGTTTCACAGACATCTCATACAGCAAAAGGATTACAAGTGGACGAGAGACAAAAAATGACCAGCGTTTTAACAATCTTGCATGAAGTTGAACTAGATGATGTAAGATTGGAGCAGGCAGGCAAGCTAGATTCCTGGTTGAAAGACTCCTTGCAGCCATGGCATGGACAGGTGAATCAGTACGACGCATGCAATGTTCTTTTACGCTTGGAAAATAAACCACTTCTAGCTCTTAGTTTTTTCAATTGGGTCAGAACCCAGCCCGCTTTTATGACAGGTAACTACTTTCTGTGTACTTTCATGAAGATCTTAGCAAAGGGAAAACATTTCACCCTTCTGGAAAATCTATTAAATAATTTTAGCTCGTTTACTGGAGGAGAAGTTGATGTGGTTGCATTTAACGTAGTCATGAAAGCATACGCTGATGCTCACCAGTTTGATAAGATGATGAAGACTTACAATCAGATGTTGGCGACTGGAGTGCATCCAACTGAATACACATTCAGGTCAGAATTTTCCTGGCAGTAATGTCTATGCTTCGCTCTCAAGAATAATAATTTGATGTTCTCTTTTTTCTTGACTGCTGTTCAAATTTGTTTCTCTTCTTCTTGCTCATCATTACATGACAACCTGTATACAATATGTTGTGTCACATTCATTGTCGATCTGTTTATTCCTGATTAAGCAGCTAATTTGTCCGGTCTTGTAATGTAATTGGTGGTGGGTTTTTGCAGTATTGTGATTCGTGGTCTGCTCAAATCTCGGCGCAACTATGAAGCTATTGAGTTTTTCGAGAAGGCCAAGAAGTTAAATCGTACACTTGATCAACATTTGTATGGTGAACTGATTACGCTCTATGGCATAACGAAGCAATTTCAAAGAGCTGCAGCAGTGTTGAAAGAAATGACTGCCAATGGACTACTGCCAAATGTAGTTGTGTATAACAGGCTGATGCAAGCATACTGTAGGGAAAGCCTTGGCGAGGAGGCCCTTGCTCTGCTCGAAGAGATGAAACTAGAAAAGGTGATTCCCAACAACATCACCTACGTCACGCTCATTGCCTATTTTTCAAGGCGAAACGACGTGGAGAAGGCAAAACGTCTGTTTCACGACGCTCAATCTGAAGGCGGTCTGAAATTGAATTGTCATATTTACAATGTAATGATTCATATGTATGTGAAGATTGGTCAGATGTCTGAGGCTGAGGATTTGATTGGGACTATGAAAGGTGACAGACTGACACCAGATCATGTTACGTACTTCAGTTTGCTCTCTGGTTATGCAAAGAGGGGAATGTTCTCTGCAGCAAAAGGTACACTGGCTACCATGAAGAAAGAGTTGGGACTTGTCAATACGCAGTCATACACCTCTCTCCTAACTCTTTGCCTGGAGTGTACGTCAGAGGAGACAGCAGCGTGCCTGGTGGACTGCATGGAAGCCAGTGGTCATTGGCTACACAAGGTAGTTTTGGAGTTGTCAATGTTTCCACATCATGTATATGAGGAGGAAAGCTTCTGGAATGGCATAGTTAGTGAACTCAAGAAGCTTACTATTGAATCTGCAACATTAGCTGATGTCACAATCATGTCAATCGTTGCATTTCTGGCAAAATTGGGGCTGGAAAATCGTGCCCGTCGATTTTGGAAAGAAGCTAGGATGCAGGGTTTCTTAACACGAATGCAATATGCAGACAGAAGCTGTTGGAATATCGACCTTCATGATCTCCACCCTCTGGCCGTTGAACCTGTACTGGCTGTTGAGCTTTCACATTTGAGGACCATTCTTGAGGCTGGTAAGGTTCTCGATCGAGTTGAAATTGTCACCGGCTGGGGACGCAGTAGGGAAGGTCATTTTAACGGGGACTCCATTCAAGCAAGAGTATCAGCTATTCTTCAGCAGTTGCAGTCGCCCTTTCGCACAATTCCGGGAAATGGCGGTTGTCAATCTGCCCAAGGTCAAGAAGTGTGGATATGGCTGCAAAGTCAAAAGACAAGAAGCTGGCTGGCTATGAACTGATAGTTTGTCTTTTGAATGTCAAGAATCACATCCGAGTTTATCATTCGACTGGTGAATTATATTTCGATGTCGTACTTGACATCAACTCCAAGTCAACATTTATTGTATTTCACATTGTTAATTTCCGGGCTGTTATCAAGTGACAAGCCAGGTTGCATCCTGATATTCACCATAATGATTGGGCCCGCCAAAACAACTTCAGATTGGGCCACATCAGTACAACTGATTATGTCATGTGGACCATTGCTCTTGTAGTTTGTTGTACATAACTGATGTTCACTGCATATTTGCCTTGTAGATATGGGATTGCAACTTAAGGAGCTAGAAGCTTATTCTCATCCATGGTTATTCCATTTTAGAGCTCAATCTGGCGATTTCATTCTCCTTTTTGACTATCGCCTTTCTACTTGTACTGAACAATCTTCAGTGGTGGACATGAGGTACAAGTCCTGGTTTGTACAGTAGGATGACGGATGAATTTCCTGTTTCGGACTTGCGATGCCAGTAAAGTTTGTCCTACACCTTTTTTTGGGGAGTGCTCTATATGAGAGGATTTTACTTATTCTTGAGATGGAAGGAAGATGTTGAGGTGTCCCCAACATCGTAGAATAGGATATTGTTTTGTAGCTGATTATTATTATCAGGAAATTAGACTTTTGTTCCCTGGTAAGTTTGTCAATATGAATGGTGTAGTAAATGCTACATAATTTCGTATTTAGAAAAATAGGAAGTTTTTGAATGCACATTATATAGGTGCTGGGTTTTTTATGTATTTTTTTAGGGTTTTGATAGCCTCTATCTAAAACTTTGGTATACTCTCGCTCGTGCAGCTTAGAATTTCGGATTCCAGGATCGGCCGACAGGTCACCTGTTCTATGTTTGACTCTCCTGTACATTTTAAATTGCTATTAGAGTAAGGAAAGTGTTAGAGTGGGGTTTCTTTTCCTTTGTACTTTTCATGTCCGGTCAGTGGTTCTATTTCCGAAAAGAACATTTATATAGCAAAATTGTTTTTTAGTCTTACATTTGTCTTCGGCTGAAGATATTTTAATCGAAATAATTTTGAGCTACAATTTTGCTCGTCTCATTCTCATTGAACTTCTCTTGGTTTTTAAGATGGTTTACTATCGAGCTTTCTTAATAAAGTCTTACCATTTACTCTTTGGTTTTAATCATGGCTCTAAACTCAATAGGACTATCAGCAGTGGCTAGACTGTTCAATATGGCATATTGGGAATATGGACTTCGCTCCAAAGGGGATGGGGAAAGGGGTGGGGAGGTTCATGCAAAAAAATGTGTTTCGGGTGATTGACATTGCTAACCATCCATTGTTTACATTTTTTGTCAAAGTTAATTACTCTGAACTCCGGGGAGTGCTTTTTTTACCCAAAATCATAATTAGTGTTAATAACGCTATATAAGTACAGTCCCATAACTAGCCACGTTGTATTACTTCATTTAGTTTAGTTAATCGTAATAAGCTGCTAACGCTAATAATTCGGCACAATAGTGGTGGGTTGTGCTCAGCCATAGTTTATATTTTTATACACGTGGTCAACTTTTGCATAAAGTTTTTTGGTAGGTGATCATGTGTCGATTGACCTCCCTTTCCTCTCCCTCTTTTGTAATTTACTACCTGCTTTTAAACGTGGTCCTGATGTCGTGGCTTTTTTTTATATATAATAGGTGATTTGGAGACTAATTCCACTTAACCATTCCTAATTCATGTCTGTTTTTGTGACTGCTGCATACTTAATGCATATGCTTAGCATCAGAAGCATTTCCCATTTTTACTATATCTCATTGTTCAATTGGTTTCAGTTAGGCGAGCTAAATTGGTTTAATTTTGTCCACTGTTGGTTATTATCATGTCATAGTTTTCTCTATGGTAGCGATGCTAAGACATGTTCCTTGGTTAAAAAAAAAACTTGTAAGAGTTGCACTTCCATGCCACACTATTTTGGCTCCCTCTGGACAAAGAAAAAACTTGTTACAATGATGTAAGATATGACGTCAGCCAAACCGGATATGAATGCTTTTTGGTTTTGCTTTCTTCAGGGGCAACTTAAGTTTACATAGATCTTTATTTTTGCTTCTGAGTGGTAATACGTGGGGCAAAGATGAAATTTGTGAGGGGCCTCACAATTTTGTCACATCAACTATTCTGTGGTTGCAATTTAATATCGTAACCTCGGCTTTTCTCCAAACTGGGGATCAAGTTATTCAGTTTATCCAGGAACAAGTTGGGAGGCTGTGGGTGCCTAATACGTGCACACTTTAACAAAACATAATAAAATGTAGCAAAGACAAGAAGATAGTAAATGCTAGGTAGAGGGTAAGTTTCATGACTACAAAAATAACATACAAATGTACACATATGAAGAATAACTGCAATGTATGGAGCGGGTAACTGTCCCCGTTTCCCTCCACAAAGAACACCAGACAGACAGACAGTATCTTCAAGTGGTAAAAAACATACCAACCTGCTTGGCGAATTTGAACCGCTAGCATGGCGAATTTGAACCGCTAGCAGATATTGTAAGTACTTCGGAACACGGTTACATAAAATTTTTAATGCTTTAGAAAAAAAAATGAATTCTTATATGCAAACGGGAATCACTTAAGCTGATTTTTTGCACTTGATGTCGCATTTCTGTAAATGTTGCTTGTTCACACAAGGTATAAACAAGAAATCCAGACAATGTGCGTGTCATATAGGAAACATTAACAAAGAGGTATATATTGTATTATTATCTTTCAACTAGAACAACATGACCCGTCGCCCCCTTGTTGAGTTCCTTCGTTGGCTTGCTTCTTTGTACTTTTTTTCGGAGGCGACATGTTTTATTCCTCCATTTATTTTTTACGTATATGCCAATTTTTCCAGTACCTTTTAGTCAAGCAATTAGTTTCATTTTAAAAGGCAATATGTTCTTGAATCATAAAATGCTTGCACAAATAGCTGTGTTGAGTACACAGTTGTCGAAGTTTTGGTAAACGTTCAAATACCTAAACCATAGATCTCACTCACATATTAGTACTAACACAAATTAGTAGGCAATATTTTGAAACCAATCCAAAATCTTAGTTATAAATAAATGTCTCAAGTTTCAACTTCCTTGCAGTGGACAATGTTGAAACGTTGTAAGGAAGCCACTTACAGGTGTCAAAGATTTTTTTGTGATAAGGTTGTTGCCATCATATGACCCAAGCATTGAGAGATGTTTCTTTGTAAGTCTTCACGTGCTTTTTTTCTCTTTTGGGAGAGCCTTTGTTTTAGAGCTTGGCTATTGGTTGAATCTAATCCGCCAATTTTACCAACTCCCTCAAGTTCATGCTTAGCCTCCCTCATCCACCTTTACTCGACTCTCTCCATTGGCTCGTGCGACTTTATCCTTCATGCCAATGGCGTGCATTTGCTTCATTGCTCCTTTGAGGGAGAGTTGATTCAAGCACTCGACATTGTTTGCAAAATTTTGGCGATCTTTGCATCAAAGGAGCCCATTTTGTTCACCGGGAGGTCAGAATTCGATAAATGTTTGCTCGATGGTGCTCATACTATTTGTGGTGAATTATGTTTGTTAAAAAACCGCCTCAATTGTTGTCGTTAGTCAAGCTGCTCAGCATGTTAAAGTGGCTGCAAGTAGGAAGAAGGATAAGGACAGTATTGTGCACACCCGGATGTTATGGATGACTTTATTTCGACGACATCAAAATATTTTGTCCTTGAAGAATTGTGTTGCATAAATTCCTCCATACCTGTGATTGACGTTCTGACGAGTGGAGGGTCCACAAAAGCCCTCATACTGTCGTCCGCTCTTATTTTTATTGTCAACGTCCATTTGTGGCTTTACATCAGGGCTGAGCTTATGTTGTCCTTCGAATTGATATCGGCGTGTTTCAAAACTCCCTAAACTTGCTCCGTCAAGCCTAGAGGTTTAAGAGGTTAATTTTAGTGGTTCTTTTGCTAGTTTAGGGTTTTGTTAGGTAGTTTTTGTTTTGGGTGCGCCATTTTATTGTTATTTTTGTATTTTTTTGTCCCTTTTAATGTCTTTTGATGGCCTGCCATTGTTCGCGTGTTAGTTCCTTTCACACTGTTATTGCTTTTAGTTTGTTTCTACTTTTCTATTAGTTTTCCTCCACCGTCATTTTGTTCCTTTAGGTTCTTGTTTTCCTTTGGCTTTTGTTCCCATGGTCTAAAAGAGTTTACTATCTTCCTTTGTCAATAAAGTCGTACTCTTTGTTAGCTTAAGGGAGGAGCAGAGGCAATTGTGATATATTTATTGCAAATAGTGTGATTGAAAAATTATCGAGGTACAAAAAGGCGGAAAAATATAACAAATTTAAAGAATACAAGAGTGAAAAGAAAATAGGCAAAGGGTTTGGAACAATGAAGTGAACCGAGCGTGCACTCCTAATCGGACAAAAATCCTGACTGACCAATATTGCCTTAACATATTTAATTCTGCCACGTCGCCAAAGCGTATTAGAATAGATTTGTGCGCATACTGAATTTAAAATGTATGTGCGCATACTGAATTTAAAATGTATGTGCGCATACTGAATTTAAAATGTATGTGCGCATACTGAATTTAAAATGTATGTGCGCATACTGAATTTAAAATGTATCTCGAATCCAGCATACTAAAATAGTGCAGATGACAGTAATTGTTTTCTTTTACATGCTATTTATGTAAACGGTTATGAATTAGCCACGTCACCCAAACTCGACTTAGAATAACACTTAAAAGTTAAAACTACACGCGAACTATTTCTTTATAAAGAAAGAAAGAAACATATATATTTATTTATTCCGATGGTGTACGGTACTGTAGTCTTGGACGCGACAGTGCAAAAGGCACAGTGGAGAATTGTTACTACCATGGCTCCCACTGAAATGATAAACCTCAAAGAACGCCATGTCTACCTTCAACTAGAATAGTTTCTAGGAAGTCATGGCTGTATTTTTCCCTCATTTGCCTTGGAAATTCAATGACTTCTCATGACTTGTTTCCTTGCTCGCGCCATTTCGTCATTTCAGTTACAATACAGTATTTGCCAGACCATTGACAAATTATGTTAAGGAATGGTTCACATCATTGCAGCCTTCATGCTGACTGGATGATGTTTCATGGTGAGGCATCATCCAGGTTTATAACCTCCAGAGTTCTGTCAGATGTTCTGCAGCATGGCTCAAACAGTTTTTCAATACCTGCGGTCGGTCAGGTCGAGTAGTGCAATAGAAGGTTTTCTGCCTTCTGTTGTCTGTCCTCTTAGATGCTTCCGATCCAGAGACTTACGCAGTTTAATGCACTCCAGCCTTTCTGTATGGCCATATAGAAGATTTTCTCAGCTTCCACCACCAATTCCCGGCCCTGAAAATGCCGACCTTTCTTCGTTTGAAATTTTCCATGAAGTTCACAAAGCCAAGTATATAAATGGGGGAGTTCGACATGTTAATAAGAAAGGTGGGAAACCGCTTCCATGCATTGGGCAGAGTGTATTGCAAAAATCACAAAGAGCACGGGGATTTCAAGAGCAGACGAAAAATAAAGGAACCACTATTTTAGCAATCTTGGAAGAAGTTGAACTCGCAGATGTAAGATTGGAACAGGCAAGCAAGTTAGATTCCTGGTTGAAAGAGTCTCTGCAGCCATGGCATGGGCAGGTGAATCAGTACGATTCATGCTATGTTCTTGAGCACTTGGAAAGTAAACCACCTCTAGCTCTTAGTTTTTTCAATTGGGTCAGAACTCAGCCGGCCTTTGTGACAGATAATTATGTTATGTGTACTATCATGAAGATCTTAGCAAAGGGAAAACATTTCACCAGACTGAAAAATCTCCTGAATAATTTTAGCACGTTTACTGGAGGAGAAGCTGATGAGGTTGCATTTAATGTCGTAATGAAAGCATACGCTGACGCTCACCAGTTTGATAAGATGATGAAGACTTACAATCAGATGTTGGCGACTGGAGTGCATCCGACTGAATACACTTTCAGGTCAGAACTGACGTTGCAGTTATGTCTATGTTTGCTCACAAGAGTAGTAATTATGTTCTCTTATTTCGTGAGTGTTGTTCAAATTTGTCTTTCTTCTTCTTTCTCATTGCTACATGACAAGCCGTACACGATGTGTTGTGTCGCATTCATTTTCGATCTGTTCATTCCTTTTTAGGCAGCTAATTCGTCAGGTCTAGTACCTTAACTGGTGGTGAGGTTTTTGCAGTGTTGTCGTTCGCGGTATGGTCAAAGCTCGGCGCAACTATGAAGCAATAGAGTTTTTCGAGGTGGTCAAGAAGTTTAATTGTAAACTTAGCCAACATTTATATGGTGAACTGATTACGCTCTATGGCATAACGAAGCAATTTCAAAGAGCTGCAGCAGTGTTGAAAGAAATGGCTGCCAATGGACTACCTCCAGATGTTTTTAAGTATAACAGGCTGATGCAAGCATACTGTAGGGCAAACCTTGTCAAGGAGGCTCTTGCTCTGCTCGAAGAGATGAAACTAGAAAATGTGATTCCCGATAATGTTACCTACCTCACTCTCGTTGACTTTTTTTCGAAGCGAAAAAACGTGGAGCAGGCAAAACGTCTGTTTCATGAAGCGCAATTTGAAGCCGGTCTGAAGTTGGACTCTCTTATCTACAATGTACTTATTCATATGTATGTGAAAATTGGTCAGATGTCTGAGGCTGAGGAAATGATTGCGACTATGAAAGCTGATAAACTGACACCAGATCATTCTACGTACTTGACTTTGCTCTCCGGTTATGCAAAGAGGGGAATGTTCTCTGCAGCAAAAGGTGCATTGGCTACCATGAAGAAAGAGTTGGGACTTGTCAATACCTACACATATACCTCTCTCCTAACTCTTTGCCTTGAGTGTACGTCAGAGGAGGCAGCGGTGAGTCTGGTGGACTGCATGGAAGCCAGTGGTCATTGGCTACACAAGGTAGTTTCGGAGTTGTCAATGTGTCCTCAACATGTATGTGAGGAGGAAAGCTTCTGGAATGGCATAGTTAGTGAGCTCAAGAAGCTGACATTTGAATCATCCGCAACATTAGCTGATGACACAATCATGGCAATCGTTGCATTTCTGGCGAAACTGGGCTTGGAAAATCGTGCCCGTCGATTTTTGAAAGAAGCAAAGATTCATGGTTTCTTAACACGGTTGCAATATTTAGACAGAGGCGCTTGGAAGATTGACCTTCATGATCTTCACCCTCTTGCCGTTGAACCTGTGCTGGCTGTTGAACTTTCACATTTGAGGAACACTTTTGAGGCTGTTAAGGTTCCCGAGCAAATTCATATTGTCACTGGCTGGGGACGTAGTAGGGAAGGTCCTTCTACTGGGGACTCTCTTCTAGCAAGAGTATCAGCTCTTCTTCAGAGGCTGCAGTCTCCCTTTTACACAATTAAGGGAAATCGTGGTTGTCAATCTTCCCGAGGTCAGGAAGTGTGGTCATGGCTGCAAAGTCAGAGGACCAGAAGCTGGCTCGCGATGAAGTGATGGTTTCTCTTCTGGTGATGAATGTCAAGAATCACTTTACAGTTTATCATCTCACTGTTGAATTTAATTTCTCTATGGGACTTGATTAAAAACTCCAAGTCAACATATTCTGTTTTGCATCATGGATTTCCGGGCTGTTCCCAAGTGAACAAGCCAGGTTGCATCTTGATATCCACCATATTTTTTGGGCCCTCTGAAACAACTTGAAATTGGCCGCATCAGTACAGCATGGTTATGTCATGTGGACCATTGCTCTTTTAGTTTTTTGTACATAACTGATTTTCACTACAAATTTTCCTCGTAGATATTTGATTGCAACTCAAGGAGCCAGAAGCTTTCTCTCATTGATAGTTATTATATGGCCTTTTCATTCTCCTTTTCGACTATCAGGCTTCTTCTTGTAACGTACAATATCGAGTGGAGGACGCGAGGTACACGTCCTGGTTTGTACACTCGGATGACAGATTAATTCCTTGTTTTGGACTTGCAATGTCCGTAAGGTGTGTTCTAAACCTTTTGTTTTTGCAGTGCTCGATGCGAGAAGTTGTCATAAAACGTCTTGTGAAGCAAATCATGAGATGGAAAGGAGATGCTGAGGTGTCGAAACATTGTAGAATAGGATTGTAGGGTACCAGTTTGTAGTTGACATATGATATTTAGGAAAGGAGATTTTAGTTGCCTGGTAAGTTTTGTCAATATACAAGATATACGGTGTAGTAAATGCTATATATAATTTTGTAATTAGACAAATTGGAAGTTTTTGAATGCACCTTTCTTAGATATTGACCTTTTTAGGATTTTTCTCGGGTATGGATTAGCCTTTATCCAGAACTTCGGCGCAGTCTAGAATCTCAGATTCCGGTATTGCCGGAAATGTCACGAGTTCTATGTTGACTCTCCTGTACATCGTAAAATGCTATTGCAGTGAAGAAAGTATTAGCGTGGGGTTTATATTCCTATACACTTTTGACGTCCTGTCAGTCGTCTATTTCCGAAATGAATACTTACATAGCAAAGTTGTCTTTTACTTTTGCCTTTGTCTTCATTTGAAGATATTTCAATCAAAACAATTTCGAGCGACAATTTTTCTTTTCTCATCCTCATTGAACTTCCCTTGGTTTCTCAGATGGTTTACTATCGTGCTTTCTTAATTAAGTCCTACCATTTACTCTTGGTTTCAATCATGGCTCTAAAATCAATAGGATTAGCAGCAGTGGCTAGACTGCTCAATATGGCATATTGGAAATATGGACTTCGCTCCTAAAGATGGAGCAAGGGGTGGAGAGGTTCACGCTACAAAAATGTTTTAGATGATTGACATCTTTAATCATCCATTGTTTTCATTTTCTGCGAGGTTAATCATACTTTATCTCCACGGAGTGTTTTTTTGACCCAAAGTAATAAATTAGTGTTAATAACTCTAGTTTAGTAAAGACCCACAATTAGCCACATTGCATTACTTCATTTAATTTATTTATTATAATAAACAGACAACACCAATAATTCAGTAAAGCAGTGGTGGGTGGTGCTCAGCCAGTGTCTATTTTTTCAGTGCAGAGTGTCAAACTTTTGCGTATGGTTCATAGGTAGGAGACCATATTGTGTGGACTGAGCACCATTTTCTTTCACTGTTTTCAATTTATCTGCTTTTAGACATGTTCCTGATGCTGTGGCAGATTCAATGGTTACTTTTAATAGGTGATTTGGTAACTAATTTCCACTTCATCGTTTTTATACACGTCTGCCTTTGTGGCTACTACATATTTAAAGCATAAGCTTGACATTGTTTTCAGCTCAACTATTGTAATTTTAGTCCACATTTGGTACATATCATATCATCATTTTCTTTAAAAAAAAAAAAAAAACATTCCCCGGAGTTTAAGAGAAAATTTTGTTGCATTTCAATGCTATACTATTTTGGCTGCTGCTGGTGGGCAAAGAAAAATAACAGTATACTGATGTATCATATGATATGTTCACCAACGCGAAAATGCATGCATTACGCTTTGCTGCTTCACAGACAGCTTATGGTAACCTTCCATCAGGCGTTCCCATTAATCGTGCGGTCACGTTTACTGGCAGTAATATTTGTAACACCTTTCCATCAGGTCGTGTCAGCGAGGCAAAAATTACTTACGTGTTGGATTGCGATTGGTACCACGTAGGATCCTGTTGAGCCGGCAAGGAATAATGAAAGTTTTGAAAAGTACAAAATTTCAACTGAGTATCTGTATGAGCGGACGCCAATTAAAATATCTAGTAGCGTCACGATAATGTACAATCTGAAGTTCTGAACGTTCTTGTATTTGTCGTTGTACCAACGACCACGAAAACCGTTGCAGAATGAAAATTTGTACAAATGTCCATTCTATTAGAAAAATGGAGGAGATGGCAACTACTGTACTGTACTTGATTGTGCACATTTATAAAAGAGGCGTGACAGGATGTCCTACAACCAAGATTTTGTCGTTGAGCAGGGTGGCTTTGATGTCAGAAGGTACACGCCATTTGCCACATGTAAGTTTATAAGTTCACGTACGTCGTGGATCGACTCTGACTTTTACAAGTGGACCAATACACGCGTCCAGTAAGCGCAGAGTGTCTTCCTGGGGACAGTCGGAGGAGACTCGCCACATACTGGATAGAAGGGGCGTTTGCGTCGAAAATTCAAAATCGGACGGTGGAAGTTTTCGCCAAAAAGTCTGGAGAATCTTAACAAATTTCTGGTAAACATCTTTCGTAAAAAAAAACAAAAAAAAGTACAGCTTAGTATGGAAAGTACTTTCTCCAGTAAACAACCCCACTTTTCACCTGATGGAAGGTTACCCTTAAGCTCGTTTATGTTTTATATTTCACCTCTATTGCTGCTACGTGCCAAAGATGTCAGTTGTGAGAGGTCAAACAATTTTTGTCACATCTACTAAGATTCCTTAGATTTTTTGATGATAGACTACGCTTATATCCAATCCGGGGATCAAAAATTGGCAATGTAATTCAATTTACCTATTAAAAAGTTTTTTCCTAGGCAGCACTAAGAGGCTGTGAGTGCGTAATACATGCACATTTTACCAAAACAGAAAGAAAAATATTATCAAAACATAAAGATAAAGGTAGGTAATAAGTAAGTATGTTATACAAAAAGAACACACAAAACTGCGATGTATCCCTAGGATAACTGTCTTCATACAAAAAGCAGAATAAATTAACTGTCTTTATACCCCTTCACGAGCAGAACCAGACATACTGATATCTTCCAAGTATCTTCCAAGGCATACAGTACTTGGCAAATCTGAGCAGAAAATACAACAGCTTAGGAACACAGTCATATACACAATACCAAAGTGCTTTATACACTAGAAATGAACAATCTCTTTGCCAGAGTATTTGCAACTTAATTCTACCTACAGATCTCTGTAAGATTTCAAATGCTGGTCGTTCACAAGAGCTATAAACAAGAACTCAAAACAATGTGCACGGACTTTAAGAAATGTTAAAAACAAGGTATGTAAAATGTTGAGCATCGAAATGAATATGTTTGCGAAACTGGAACACCATTTCAATGGGCATCATCATATAAACGGGAAGTAATAAAACTTCAAATAACACCGTTTTTTTATCTGGTCAAAGGAATGTGTTGCACTGGACGTTCTTTTGCTTTAAACCCCAGAATGGACACTTGTTTAGACATGTGAATAGAGAAACGGCTGAAGGTCATAACGCAGGACTATATTAAGACTCGACCAGGATCCACACTATATCCAATTTGCTCACCCTTCCATGGCACTAAATGTGCCAAAGGGCACAGGGAACACACATCCATGGTCCATAATCTATACATTGAAAGGCTCACTCTAACTCCTGCGCTAGGAGGCCCATAAATAATTTAATAGAATCACAAGTGCAAAATGACACAAAAAATAAGTATATGGTCAACAATTTACAACTGGACTAGATCTATCATTGCACCGAAAATTAAGCGGCCACCTTTCCTAAGGTTCTCAAACTACATATTTTAAAAGACAAGTGCAAAAACAGACCACCATCAGCATACTCAATCAGACTAAATGGATAACCAATGCGCCAAATAGGAGAAGTACGTACCTTAAATGTAATCGTCCAATTAAGTCTCTGCTACAACGGCTTAGGAGAAGAAAGGAGCTTCGGGTATGACAGATGAGGTGAATATGCAACCCTAATACTGCCAACACCCTGAATACCACAAACTCTACTGCTAACCAATTTTAAATTCGCCTGCAAGAAACCCTAACTCATTTGGTAGTTTATAATAAACCTCTAACTCATACGGTGGTTTATGAAAAACACAGAAGAGACATCTGAATCAGCACATGACATAATCCTACACAAAGGCAGCAAAAAAAAACTGTTTTTAAAATAAAACGACACTGCATTTAGGGTTACAAAATCGGATTATACGCATATCATACAGGATTTGGGTATAATACGCGTGCAATACCGGGATGCTACAAATAGCCTTTCGCACATTATAAATATGAAATGACCATTTTCTGTAAGCTGAATCAGGGTTGAAGCAGCTTAGATAAATCGGAAGTACTAGGGGTTTAAGGTCCAGTGAATATTCCACAACCTTAGTTTCGACTACCTGTCTCAGAAGGCCCCAACGCCTACAGAGCCTGTGTCATATCGATGATTCTGATTTAAGTCCTTCAACAAAATAGTCCTAGAGACAAGGAGGTCAATGGCAAATGACATACTTTTGATGAGCCCAAGGCTTTGACAGGGGAAGAAATACACATATTAATGGCATCACAAAATAAATGTTATGTGAAAGGAGAGAAGGTCTCCAGAAACAGAGCATAGAATTCAAATCACGACTTCCAATGAAGGGCTTCTGAAAAGGTAGTGGCATTTACTTCCATTACAAAAAAACCGAAGTTACAACAGGCATCACTTCGGTCATGATTTGAGACCGACAAAGACATACACGACAACACAAATTGATATGGCATGATGTTCATGCCAAGACAAAAATTATGCCAATTGAGAGTAAAAAATAAGCCAGTGGACATGTTCCATTCCTTTAATTCTCAGAAATTCCCAAAATGGTCCAGTTCCACCAATTCCACAAGAAGGTTTCTACTCTTCCTCCTCTCCCTCTTGGTCAGCGATGTTGAAGTAACGGAGCTCATACACATTCCTGTCCTTGTTTGAAGCAATAACTCGTAGCCAATCTCGGACATTATGCTTCTTCAAATACTTCTTTGTCAAATATTTCAAGTATCTGCACAACAGTATCCTTAACCATACTAATCAGTTCCCGCCATTCCAAACACAAAAAAAAGTTGCACATTCACATTTCAAGTTCCTACCCTAGAGTTACAACGACAAAAAAAAATTGCAACTACTTTTCAGGTTTTTCACTTCCAACGGGACAGCGTATCAGACATAAAATTCAGGTTTAATGAAGGAAGCATATTTAACAGATATATTCACAAACCTTAGAAAGCATGCACATTGAACCTCCATAGCAATAATTGCAACCCTAACTTAAAAGAAAAAAAAGCAAAAACCTTGAGAAACCATAGAAACATCGACAGTACCTCTTGGAGAAATCGTTTTCAGAAGTAACACTGATCTTCGTCTTCTCACGAACTACCTTCACCTCTTCTCCTAAAACTCCAGCCTTTCCATCGACCTTGATCCTATCCTGCAAAAACTTCTCAAATGAAGCAATCTCCATAATCTTGTCCTCCACAGGCTTAGAGCAGTCTATTGTATAAGTCACTGCCTTCTTCTTTCCCTTCGGCCCTCCTGACACAGGCGCTTTCTTTGCTGGAGGAGCCATTTCTCCTAGATCTCCTAAACCTTGCTGGCTCCTTTGCTGCTTGCAGAGAAGGGAACTTCTTGCAGCAACTGGAAAAGGTCATTCAAATGTGTTCTTCTCCTTCATATGCTCTCCACAGGTTCAGATCAGCAGGGTTCAATCAAACCTAAAGTTTGATCGGACGGTGAGAGACGATTACCACATTTCAGCTCTGCACGCTAAACGTCGATATTTCTAGTCGCACGAGTGAAAAGTACAGAGATTTGTACGTTTATGAAAATGAGGCGTACCAGCAATTGTCTCCCACACACAGCTGGTATGGCCGGAATAATTTCATCTCTCGCCCTCTCTCTCGCCCTCTCTGTCTCGCGTCCGAGCAAACGCCCATGGTAGAGAGAAGACCTATGTTTGATGTTTTTGCCTCTCTCTCTTTCTCTCTCTCTAGGTCTGTCTCTCTCTCTCTCTTGGTCTCTCTTTCGTGCCTGAGCACACGCCCATGCTACAGATGGAAAATACATTTTTTGTATATTTTGCCATTATCTTTTTTGTTTCAGTTTGAAGGTATTAGTGGGGTCACATGACAAGTTACATCTGTGTTTTTGCCCTTTCTCCTTTAATGTTGTGCATGCTTAAGCTACAGTCATACCCACCAGAAGTGTTCACACGCCAAATGCATGTGTCGTGAGAGAGAGAGGGAGTGAGAGAGACCCTCTCCCCCTCTCACTTTTTCTCCGCCTCTCCTCCCTCTCCCTCTCTCTGTCTCCCTCTCCCTTTCCCTCTCTCTCTCCCTCTCCTTCTCCTCTGTCCTTTTGTCAGTTTGGAAAGAAATCGTCTCACATAAGTTCTTGAACTATTCTTTACTGGTCTGCAAGTGGACTTTAAATTGTTCTTTCATCGTTGTTCCAAGCATACATAAATACACTTGGCAGTTTTGGCTTTGAAAATTTGCCCAACAATTGACTTACCTCCTGTTTATTCTTGTGTTATTCTAAGCCAAGAACATATTGAACAAAAAAACCTGTTCAAGTTGTGGTTTTTCTTCTCCCTTCCTTCCCCTCTCCCTCCCCCCTCTCTCGTTCTCTTCTGTCTTTGCTCTAGCTCTATTTTCTTTTTCTGGTTTCATTTTATTGTTTTAGCGTTTCACCCGTCGGTTTTACAGGAGGCTGTTTTAGCAAGCAAGTGATGCCACGTGAAGCACGTAACATGTAGGATGAATACTCGAAAGCACTTCAACATGCGCGCAGATATGAAGGCGCGCGCACGCTTTTTACTGATTTGTGTTTTGATTATTTATCTTGTATGTCCAGAATAAGGTTTTAGGGGAAAATAACTGATGACCTGATGACTTATTGTCGCGTTGAGCTCTTACTTGTCAAGAAGGTTATAGAAAATGGCTGCCACTGGAAAATATGCTTGCCTTTTCTATTCTACTTCATTTTCAATAGTAACATCGAAAATTTTGGAATTGCAAATGTACAGTCTACATATGTTAACCATGTCACCCGACACGAGCACATTGGTATTTGAGGTAAGTGGAGAATCCAAGTTAGTTAAAACAAATTTTATTTCAAAGACTTTGCATCTTGTCGTCCTCCTTGAAGGATCTGACAGTATTGATTATTGAGTGTTTAATGCATTATAGGAATGAAATGTTCAGTAAATATTATCAGAACATAAGGTGAATTGCAATCACATTCTCTGGTTCATTATTTTTTTCTCAGAAAGGAGAGAGCTTTAGTGTTTTAGGAAGAGATTAGTGCTGTGGCTGTCAAATAAGTTTGCTGGGAAATGTCCCACGATTTACTCATTTGTTGAGAAATAGCTCACGACTTCGCCATTGTTTTGAAACTGTCTTCATAAGTTTGCTGGGAAATGTCTCACAAGTTAGTCATTATTTAGGAACTGCCTTCGCGAGATTGCGGAGTAGTATTTTGTTAGTGGGTCATTATTTCGAAGCTGAGAAATATCTCACAATTTGTAACTATTTTTAAACTATGAATCATCTCACGACTATAGTTATTGATATAAGTTTCTTTATGAACTCATAATTGTGCTTATGGAGCCCTTCAATAATTTTTAAGAATTTGTTATCTGTATCGTATGGAAACAATACCAATGTATGTTTACTTTTAAGAGTTTTTATACTGGCAGGGTGAACTTACTTTCATGTGTTTAGGAAACACTTCTTAATATAAGCAATAATTTACCGTTTGTTTACCTTTGCTGTTTACTTTTAAGAAGTTAGTTTGAACTTACCGCTATGTACTATGGACTAGTATTTTCAAACTACCACTGCAGTTTATCTGACCCGTATCTATCCGATGGTTCAAATCGAAGTTTGTATTCAGTAAGCTTGGCCAGTCATAATTCTATGGTATCTCTGTAAATTCTTTGAATGACCAATTTTTATGTTGTAACTTGCAACTCTTATTACTTACTGTGAAAATAAACTTAAAAGTTATCATGAGGGTAAACTATTTGAGGACACGGAAAAAAAGTTACAAATGGCCAAAACAAAAATGGAAAAACGAAGACGATACTGGATGGTCTATGTTAGCAACAGTTTAGAATAAAGCTGAAAGTGGCCAGGCTAAAATTTGTTTCCTTTTTTTTCTTTTAACTGAAATCAGCCAAACTATGTCCAGAGCAGATCATTCAATTTTGGGAGGAATGTCTTCGGTAAGTAGTTTCTCCAAAATATCTCAATTCTTGGATCGAGGAGATTATTCTTTGGTAAATTGAATCTTAAGGCAATCACGAGGCTAGTTTTTACAGGCATATCTGGAAAGTTCCAGTTCTATCTTTTGTTGAGTATCTTGATGTTGTGTGAGAACTTTTCGATTAATACATGAATGAAGTGCCAAAATGTGCAAGTGACCTCTTGTTCCCACAAACATGACAGAAAATTGCTGTAGCAACTTTTGCTACTAATAATCACTCCTTTGCCTGCAGTAAATCGCTCATGAAATTTAAAACAATGGTAGTGCAATTGTCTAACATACAATTCACAGTACTGAGAAAATGAGTAACATGAGTACCAGGGACAGCCTAGTCGTCACTGTGAACTATTTAAATTTGTCCAAAAGCGTTTTTGCCACGTTATTACTGTGAAAGTCCAATCAAAACCATTTAGTTTATTTTTGCCTTTACAAAGAGTGCAAGCATCTATCCTGCGTTGATTTACTGTTGCTGTTGTGGATCGTCGACTTGATTCTGAACACCTTCAGTGTGCCACTTCGAGCCTAGGGACTTAAGGCGTTCCTTTTAGTAGTTCTTCACCTATGTTGAGGTTTGGCTTAGGAAGTTTTGGTTTGTGCACGTTATTTTGTTGTTGCTTCTGTGCTTGTTGTTCCTTTCAATGTCTTTTGTTGGCTTTGCCCATGTTTTTAGAGATGTTTTTTTTTTCAGTTTGCTTAAGGGTTTGGTTCTTCAGTTTCGTCTTTGCCTGTCATTTTTCGTTCCAATATACCCTGATGGCTTCCCATCGTGCTTTCTTAATAAAGTATTACGTTGAGCTGCGGAAATTACTGCAGCAGTGCAGCTCCACTTTTTTAGTGCGAAATCTATTGCCGACAAGTGGGCGCGCTCACGGAATTCATGTCCAATGGATTTCAAGGTAGAAATGCAGGAGGCGACGAAGCGTGAAGATGTACGGATATCGTGTCATAAAATAATGCAGCGCACTGAATTTGCTAAACGCCAATTCACTGAACTTATTCCCTCATACAAACTGCAAAAGGAAAACATGGACGTTCGTGAAAGTGAGCGCATATTTATGCAAAAATCTACGATACTTCCCAAGAAAATATGGAGCATGGAGAATGACCCTAATAGGATAATTCATACGTACGCGCTTCCTGGCGTTACTGGTTAGTAATCAAGGCTGTTGAACCGAGGCTTGTACGGATT
>JBBHKE010002220.1:70288-108803 GCA_037447655.1 Zygnema cylindricum | reverse complement strand
TTAAATACGTTAATACTGTATGGTTTCAGAAAATATACTGAGTTCATGTCTTGTCGCACATACTGTACTATATTTTTATAAAGTGCGCGCACTATTCTAACCTAAAAAACACCTAAAAAAAAATTGGTAGAACTTTCCATTCCATGAAGGGCCCATCCGTACAAATATGTACCTGTCAGCGATCCAACCGTTCATTTCACTCCCAGTAACCGTCTCACTTAGCGTATTTCATGCGCACTAAACGTATTCCGTGCGCAGTAACGTATTGCATGATTCACAAAAGTAAAGTGCATAGGGGAAACGTTTAGTGCTACCGCACGTTAAAACACCAACTTATAAACTATGTTTCCAACAGTGTTCCTCCAGCTTCCCTATTTGAAGTAGAGAGCTTCGGCTATGGCGCTCTGTAGGCCTCACGTCTGTCGCCTAGCGACCAGTATTCCGGCCGTACGTGTGTGTACGCGTGGCATTTCCCATGAGGCAGCTGCAGCACGCCTTCTAGACTCTGTTCCCCTCCGTAAAGGTTAGTAGATCAAAAATAGGTATTAAAAAAAACTGTAAATTGTAAAATTTTAGGAATGTTGTAAAATATTGAAAAGGGTATGAAATCTTGACATTGATTGAAAGAAAAAATTATTATATTTTTTTGACGACTCGTAAAGAAGGAAACGTTAGAGATCACAAACTTAGTTATGGAAACCCTAAAAACATTTAGGTTACTTTGATTCCCTAGAACGATTAAGAAATATATTTCTATTTAGCTATATTGTAATATTTTAAAATTCCATTTTATGAATCATTGGAAGATTTTGAAGGTTTTGACCATTTCATTGTCTTCTATGGCAAATGTTGAAATGTATTTTGGATATGTGACTTAACAAAATCATGGCTAAATTATCAGAAATTATTTTACTGGATGATACCTTTAGATGGTGTTTCCATCGCTTTTTTACATCATCCTTTATGGAAATCAAGTTGCTTTTCATCGAAATCCGTTCTTGAGATTATTGGGGTTTCAATTGTGGATCAAACACTGATGTGTGGTTTCTGTACCTAAACTATGGTGGAGCTTCTTATTCAACATAGTTGTAGAATCAATTCTGATGGATTTGTGCAATGTAGCTTTTTTTATTTATTCGATGTACATTAATATCAGAGTGAAGCTGGATGTTTTTGTTTGGAAAAAGACAAAAGTGCTTGACCTGTGCGGCATGTTTTTGACTCACGGAAGGATCTGATCGGAAACTCATGGTGTGTTTGTTCCTTTAATATGCCTCTTTTGTCGTTCTCTTTGTGAGTGTTTTTACTTATTTTCTGTCATTATATGAAGCAATATTGTGAACATGCCATTTTTTAATTTTTTTTGGCAGGCTGTTTTGGGAAACCTTCTTCCTTTTATGAATAAGATGGGGCTTCTAATAAAGTTACGAAAATAGAATGGCCACAGCTGATTATGTAAAAAAAAAAAAAGATGTAATTCCCTCAATGTTTGTTTGATATGTTTATGTATTTAAATATTTAAATATTTATATTTTTTTTATTATTTATATTTATATCTTTTATTTGTATGTTTTTTTAATATATTTTTTAGCGTTTTCTGACGCTCTGTTTTTGGGTGGGAGAACAATGGCAGGCGATGTACTGATTCAAAATGAAGCCGACAGTGAGACGGGGAAATTGGTTATAAAGTTGGCAAAAGAGAGGGGATTGACCACAGTAAATGTGATTTCTGACAAACCTGGAACAGCGGAGAAAGTGGAGGAGCTTAAGAGCCTTGGAGGGGACGTGGTGGTAACGGAATCGTACACCAGAACATGGTACATACTACCACCACTAAGCACCGCAATCAGTATGGACCACAGTTTTTGAGATTGTGAAAGAGGCATAGGCATCAGCATTTACTGAACTTGTGGGCTCTTTCAAGTTTTTGTCTTTTTCTCTTTTCTTTTTTTAAGTTCTGTGACTTCTTATTATCGACTTTCAACGAGTGATCATTTTTATTAGTTACACTGCCGGTCGTTATTATTGTAACGGAACTATTAGTATTAAAGCGATCTTACTGTTGATAATACTAATTTAGTTCAAAGTGATGTGACTGTTTTAAGTTCACTCCCTCAAACAGTGCTATTAACGCTATTTTGTTACTGAATCAGTGTTATTATCACTAGGCATCAGAATTTACTGAACTTGTGGGCCCTTTCAAGTTCTTGTCTATCCTCTTTAAAAAAATATTGAGTGACCTCCTGTTATCGATTGTCAGCGACCGCTGTTTTTGTGACAACCTCTCGTCTTCTAATAGGTTGTTGGGATAATGTGATAGTTTTATGTGTCGTGAGTATGTTAGAATCAAACCACTTATCATTATAAGTGGTTTACATCATGCTTCAAAGTACCTACCTTTTGAGACCTGTACATTAGTTAGTGTGGACTAGAGCATTTATCAAAAACGTTGTGTGAATTAAGTGTCCCACGGAGGCCCTTTATATGAGCATATGAGGTTACCTATACCATACTGTTTTTCCAACAACACTATCATCACGTACACACTAATTAGGGTGTGCGGTGTACTGCACCAGCTTCTTCCATTGTTGTTTTCGAAATCATTAATGGTGGACATTTTTCATTGTAAAAACCTTTGACTTCGCAAACTCAAAAGCTTCAATATGCAGTATATTTTTTAGTTGTAAAGTCCACACCAGTTTTTTACGAACTAAATTAACGGACATTTTTTCGCAATGTTGTCCCTTTCTTTAATTGTGCTTCGGCTCTGCAATTGTAAACGTCCCATTCTTGGACATAATAATTAATTGCTTTAACTTTTACACTGCCAATTGATATTTTTTGCCTGTATTAGGACATGTCTATACTTCATGTCCTACATTAGGGTTTATGAAATAGTTGTCGATTGAGTAAATTTTTTGGAGTTCCTTTGTATGATGATTAATGAATGTTAATAATTGTCTGTTTATCATCAGAAAGTAGAATCTAATTGATCTTTACCTGTAGACAATCATGTGACTGACAAATAGCTCAACAGGAGTGTCTACTGTTGAAAAATGGAGAAAAACACCTAAGTAGAGTTAATACTTTAGGTTTTTTTTAGCAAATGGCGATCTCAAAACTGCTCATATCTGTACCAATTTTTCTACATATCGATCACCTCTTTACAGCCAAATATTTCTCTTCTCCCTCTCCCTCTCCTTCTCCCTCTCCCTCTTCCTCTCCCTCTCTCCTCCCTCTCCCCCTCCCCCCTCCCCCCCCCCTCCCCCTCCCTCTCCCTCTCTCCCTCGTTGCAGGTATATCAAGCGGCTCCTAAGTGATTTGCCTCCTCCGGCTGTAGCGTTCAATTTTTCCGACGGAGCTCAGGCTACAGCTCTCGTCCAGTTGTTAAAAAAAGGAGGCACTTTTTTGACATACCAGAAATCATTGCCTAAAAATGTGGTTTACAATGGCTCAACAAGGAGGCCCGTTTTGTGGTCGGAATACCTGAAGTCGAAGAAAATTACGGAAAAGAGTCTGTAATGACTAGGTCGTTGGAGAAAATTACGGAAAGGAGTCGTTGAATTACGGAAAGGAGTCATTGAATTACGGGGAAGAGTATTTAATGACTAAGTTGTTGGTTTTGGGGTGTGTGTTTTTGTTCTAGTTTGTGGTTAGTAAAGTCTATATGAAGCACGAAGGAGGAACAGGAGTGTAGAAATTTGAAATTTTTTCGGAGTAAAGAAACGCTTTTTTTTTTTTTTAGTCTTGTAAACCATAAAAAAATCATGAAATTCTTGTAGACGGCTCAAGTTAGCTGTGCCTTTATCGGCAATTTAATGAAGATCAAGTCGACTGATCGATCTGTTTTTCCTCTTTCCTTCTTTTTTTTCTTTTTTTCTTTTTTTCCGGTGTTACGTGATTTTGGAATTATCTGAATTCTGTTGAGAAAGCGGTTGTGACCGGCTGTGACTGTTTTTTTTTGTAACTTTGGGAAAAAAAAAAACTTTGGAAGGGTTTGATAGTCTAAACCAGGGAAGAATGTTTATGAAATGTTTGATGCGATCTCGATAGTTGTAGATTGGTCAAAAGTGGGGAGAAAAACGGGAACATTATAGAATCTACACCGATCCAAAAAAGTTTATAAAAAGATTGTATCAAGATTGTAGGATTACCAGGTAAAGGCCGTTCCTCCGTCACGAGTAACCAGGAATTGTATGAAGAAGACCTTTACTGTCAAAAAATTTCAGGGCAATTTGCCATCAAATCGGCCAAGGAGACTTACTCTCACATATGTGCCTTGTTTTGGGTGGAACCAGTGTCTTGTTTTCAAATATTGAAAATCGCCAAAAAACTTTGTGCGTACAGTTTGAATAGAAGATTTTAACGAGCGTACTATCTCATTGTACGAACGAAGAATTTCAAACAACCTAAAACAAGAGAAAAAAAAATACGGCAAACCACGAGGGTCGAAAGAAGGCAAAGGAAGCGTGACAAGGATAACCTCCGGGAAAGATTTTAAAGTGGTTTCTGGTAGTTTTTGGTGGTTTTGGTGGTTTTTTGTGGTTTTTTGTAGTTTTTTGTCTTTTTTATGGCTTTTAGTGGATTTGCATCCACCTTCTCTAAAGTCACATGGCCCCTAGGATGTGGGCTTTCACTCACTCTTTCCCCTTGTGCCTCTTCCCTTCAATAATGAATGACACACATATCATTGGATAAGACGAGAGAAAACCATTATCAAGATGATATGAGGACCACATTGTGCCGGCCGTAGTTTTTTCAAAGATCTCCGAGCGAAACTTAACCTTTTGTTTAACCGTCCAAGTGTGTTGCTTGGTTACCTTTTGATATCCCTCCTCCTTTCACTCCTCCCCGCTGTTTTCGAACCCTCACTCCATCTGAGGCATTCGTCTCTAGTACTCCCGTGACCCAATTTCTTGATTATGAACTTCCTATTTATGTCCCACGGACGAATAAACCATCCAGCTTTCCTCGGGAGGCTTTCACGAGGTGTTTTTCCCACCTTACCTCCAACCTCACTCTCACTCCCTTTCCCAATCTCTACTTTAGCCTCATCTCTTTCCACCTCATGAACATCCTCCACACTATACTACGTGGTGGGGCTTATGATTGCGAGTTTGGGCCTACAACTCGCGTTCAGGTATTCCTTCCTATCTCTAAGGGGAAGGTGGGTTTAGTACCTACAACACATGTGAGGTATGCTACCTAACTAGAGAGTCGGTGCCTTAATGTCTCTACATTTGTCACTCATTTCTTTGTTGGAGGCAATCCTACTCAGTGCCATCGCCCCTCGTATTTCCATGTCGTCTTTTCTAGAGACAACTTTTAGGGCTCTATTGCTCCCCCTGCTTTGGTGAATATACTGGATTTCTTGACCCTGATTACGAAGCCTATTACACGTGTTCAAGATTTTATTTCTCATAAGGTTGTCAACACCATTTGATTTTCTCGAGGCACTTCCCTCTGATTCTTCATGTACATGTTTCCCTCCTACGGGAGCCATTGTTCTAAAGCGTGGCCCATGTGAGCAACGAAGCAACTGTACTTCATCGTGTTGAAGGACAGTCTGAACAAGTGAGAGATCCGAGTAAAGGCGGATGGGGGAGACCAAGCCTGAACCAGGGGACAATGGTGATTTGAGCAAGTATAGTGGAGAGTATACGTATAGTGGAGAGAGAAGGGTTTAGGCACACGACATTATTCGCGAACTATTGCTAATATTGCTTCTAAGGGGGGTAGATACTTTATTCGTTGGGAGGTAGCACATATTATTCCATCCCGGCGGATCGATAATTTTTTGCTTGATGGTGACTGGCGTATTTTTGTGACATTGTAGTTTTGTGACCTTATTTCGGCGAAAACTCGCCTCGGCTACACTCATTAGGCGGTGAGAGTTGCTTTGGATAAGATCCTTCGTATTTGAGGTCAACGTTCTCCCAATTTCAGTTTTAGCGTTGCTACCCCTTTTTGTTTTCATGGACTCAAATGGTTTACTATCACGCTTTTTTATAAAGTCAGTATTCAATCCTTAATAACCCTCCTTTCTGTTCTAACTTTTTATCGTCAACGTTTATTGGTGGTTTTACATCAAGTGCAAACTTTTTTGTCTTCCTTCAATTTACTATCATTGTTATTTATCGTTGACGTGTTTTCAAATTTTCTCAGCGTGCTCTACCGAGGTCGAGGGATTTAAGAGGTTCTTTTTATATTTTTTTCTTCAACTATTGTTAAGGTTGAGTTAGGCAATTTTTATTTTGAGTACGCCACTTTGTTGTTGTTTTGTGGTTTTTGTCCCAGTACCGTGTCCTTCGTTGGCTTGCCCTTGGTCGTGTGTTATTTTCTCTCTTCCTTTTTGACCGATTTTTCCTTTTTGTTTGCTTCCACCCACGTTGAATTTTTCAATTTCGTTTTTTTTGTATGGTTTAGCATCGTGCTTTTTTTTATAAATGCTTACCAATTTAGAATTGACAACACTAATATAAACCCCAAACTGATAACTTTTTTTACTCCAATAACGATACGTGGTGTAGTTCATGGTTTTCAACAAAAAAGATTCCAGTTAATTTACAAATTTACAGCTCCCAACCATAACAAATATTGCCTGTAGAGCAAAAAATATAGTAAAACTCTCCTGTTTTTTGAGAGTTTTCTGTTATTTATGACATTTTTTGGTTACCTGTCACGGCAACTGGTTGGTGGTTTTTAGCGAAACACCTTTCCAGTTGGTTTAGAAATGTACCGCTCCCGACCATAACAAAAATAAGAAATGAAAGTTAGACAATTGAAATAACTTAAACTTTAAAAACTCAAAAAACAAGGCCAAAATGGCTTATAATCTTCACATTTCTGCACTAGGAGTATTCACAAAGGCGGCAAGTTAGGAATGTTTATTTAGTGTTTATTATATAATGTTTATATTGTTTATATAATGTTTATATAGTGTTTATACAGGGTTTTGTATAATGTTTGTACATTGTTTACACAATATTTATGTAGTGTTTATATTGTTACCCAATATCGGGTAATATAACTCGAACATTATATAAACATTTCTAACTTGCCGCCATCACAACTGAAGATATATTAATATCAATAGAATAATAGAATAAAAGAATAATATAACTACTGTTAAAATAAAAGATAGTCACAAATGCCTGTTATCTTAAACAATCCGCAAATACTTGTCTAATAAAACAAACTGTGAAACCTCAGAGTCTTAGAATTCTCACCTTAATATCTGATGTAAAAATTCAATTTCGGTGGAGGTATTCAAGACCGTAAAGAATTTGAGAATTTGTCGGATAAAAATTTTAATCACCTGTAAATGATCATCAAGAAGTGATGAAAAACAAGAGAAATGTACAAAAACAACATTTGTCAATAAAGTCCTCCTTTCTTTCTTTCTTTCTTTCTTCTTCTTTTTTCAAGAGCAGGAAGGAGCAGAAAGAAAAACTGTTTGCGTTTTATTTTGCAACTAATTATGGTCCGATCTTAAGGTAAAGAAGAGAAGAGTGAAGAGAGAGAAGAGAAGAAAAGTGTAACGCATCTTCTGAAAGTAAATCTCAAACAAATAAAATCCAAACAAACAATATACCCTTATGTGAAATTCATATACCTGTTATTTATTTATTTATTTATCTTAGAATGTACAAATCTGAATCACTTTCTTCCAGATCTAGCTTGATTAAAAAATAGATATTATGATACAACGAGGAAGAAACAGATAAATGGTAATAAAACGAGGAAGAAAAAATAAATTCCTCTTCTTGCAGTTTGAGATAAATGCGTCACATACATAGAAAACAAACTCAATGTGTTGATATTTTTAATATTTCATTTTAATATTAATAAAATCAATGCAAATCTTAATGGATCAAGTGCAGCCCAAATCAGGTGACAATATACACTATACACAGGGTTCAGACACATGTAGAATATTACTGGAAACAACCAGTATTACAGTTATTACAGTTATATCTGACGGCTAACAAGCACAGACTCATCTATGAAAATTACCAGTTCGAGTAATTTTGGACTTCACAGTCACTAAAGCATTCCCTTACCACAGTATTTGGAATGACGGGTTCCGAAACAGGGCTACTTCCTCTTCCAAAGCCCTCACATTATCCTGCAAGTCTGGCTCTTGAACTGTTAGAAACAAACCAGTACCAAATTGCAGAAAAGGACAATCAAATCAGTACTTAAATGAAGAAAAGGACAAACGAACCAGTACTAAAATGTAGAAAAGGACAAACAAACCAGAACTAAAATGCAGAAAAGACAAACGAACCAGTACTAAAATGCAGTAAAAGACAAACGAACCAGTACTAAAATGTAGAAAAGGACAAACAACCAGCACCAAAATGCCAAAAAGGACAAACAAACCAGTACTAAAATGCAGAGAAGATGAACAAACCAGTACCAAAATGCAGAAAAGGACAAACAAACTAGTACTAAAATGCAGAAAAATACAAACAAACCAGTATCAAAATGCAGAAAAAGACAAACATACTGCCATCTGCCATAATCAACTCCAGCTTCACTAGGTAGGAGCTTAACAGGACTTACCATAGACGTTGATTATCACCGGGAGACGCATGAAATACGTAAGAGTGAAAGAATAAATATAGTGAATAAATAGAATGGTAAACAGATATAATTCACATATATTTGGCAAAGAAGAGGCCTCGTTTTTGAAAACAGCTATATTTGCTGACAAGAACGATTTTTGGATGCCGTTTCCAGTCCAGGCCTTTACCAAACAAAAAAAAAAAGTGTGGAGATGCAAAGAGACAACGACAAGTCTGCAAACTTGCAGTAGAGTAAGGTCTAGAAAGTAGGAACAAGTAATGAAACAGTTTAAAAACATCTGTTGATGACTATACAAGGAAGTCATAAAGCTACAGAAAACCTGAAATTGCTGATTAAATGCCAGATAACACTGCTATAGAGCTACTTTTTTGGCAAAAGTGGGATTTCTTCTTATCTGTAAAATGGGTATGCTGGCAGTCCTTAAATTTGAGCCATATATTTAATTCTCTCAGGACAGAGAAGGGTTATAGAGCCTTCTGACTGATGTCAAATGGATAACATTTCTGATGGATGATGTATGGTACCAAAACCAAAGATTTTGATGTGACAGAGGCAAAAATGATCAAAACGTGCTGTTGACTGCATAAAACATGAATTTACATAATCAACCAAAGCAGTCGAATGTATATCAACATTCCACTTCTCACAAAAAACAAACACAACCACCTCATGTAGAACTCGCGAGTGACATGGAGACAACTCCTTTCCTATATATTCACAACATTAATGGATCTATGCAGGGGAGTCAGTGATTGAATTTGATGCTATGCAATTCCTCATCCAAAATCCAATTAACATACATCAACATATCTGGAAGCTACATAAATGCCGCAGGAAGGCCTGTAAAGAAAAACAGAAAATAGAGGAAAAGGCAAAAAGAATGCTGAAAAGAAATAACCGGTCAGCCATACATACAAGTAAATGATCTCCTAGGGTGCTTACATTTGCCTCCTTTCAAAACATGTGCCCTCATTGATAAACACCTGCATCTCTGAAGAAAATAAAGTAGCAATCAATATTGTAGTAATCTTATCCTCTTAGCACTTCTCCATGACTTGGTGGCCCACATTCTAACTTGCATACAACAGAGTGATGTTCCTGGATCCCATCTTTGCAGTTAGGATGAAGTTAATTCAACTACCGCATCCAGAAACGTAGGTCCAGACGAAATGTACAAGCCAGGGGTAAATTTCACCACTTCCATCATTAGGGTAAAGGAATTACTAAAACTAAAATGAAATTGGTGTCAACACTCATGTAGGACAATGATATGACCATAGCTACATAATTAATTGGACAATTCACCACATTGCCAAGAATCAAATAAAGAGGCAAGCGTTGAAGCCAGCTTTGATGCACTGCAAATTAATGGTACGCCCTGGAGGCCATTAACTCCATTCAGCATAACAAATTCAGATAATGAGTAGTAGAGTAGCATTGATAAACAAGAGACCTCATACGTGCAGTTGTTTGTAGACAGACAAAAAAAAGGAAGCCTGATTATTTCAACTGAATGTTTCAAACCAGCATACAAAAAAAGTCTACAGTTTCCATCTCTACCTATACATCAACAGTCTTTCTACCTAATTCATATTTTCTTAAACTCAAATCTTAATCACTCCTGAATCTGAAACTGAAACCTGTAAACTTTTGAACACAGGTTTATCCTACCGCACTCAACGGGAATCTCAAAAAGAGAAAAAAGCTTCTACTGCAACTGTCCGTACCAGATACCCTCAATCTTAACATCCTTAGGTGCCTTGGAACCCAAATCAGTATCTGAAGGCTGAACACTCAAGAAAACTCCTGCGACCTCTCCAGTGGAGGGGTCAGACTTGGCTACACTGAAGCTAATTTTGCCCTCCAAAGCGGCTGTGTCCTTTGTGTTTTCCTTTCCAAGCTCCTCCTCGTCACCACGTCCTCCGGCAGGGAGGGCGACAGCGTTGTCGTATCCGGTGGATCCTCCTCTGCCCTTGGGGTCCAAGAAGGAAGATCCACGGTAGGAAGGAACAATGAAGGTTCCGGAAATGTCGTCAGGGGATCCAGTAGCGACCAGCTCCTTGACTGTGAACAAAAATGGCACTCTCTCTCCTCCTGGGAGCTGTACGGTGACGGCGGCGTAGTCAATTCCGTCAGTTTCGGTCATGGTGATGGTTCCATCGCTTCCGACGGAGACGTCACCTTCCATCTCGTCCAAAGTGTAGGTCAGACGGGTCATGAGCTTAGTCTTCTGATAAGCTGCGGATTCTCCCTTGAATGTTCCCTCGGCCTTCACTGTAAAGGAGGTAGGCTCCATGCAGAATTTCACCAGAGAGTACTTTCCTGGGGCGAGGGCAAAGCCATCAGCGCTCTCATTGGACAACACTGGGCACTGGTTGGCAGTTCCTGTTCCCTTAACTTCACTGTATGTTTGGCTTCGGATTTCATCGAAAGTCAAACGGGTAGCGGCAGTTGCAGGGGCAGCCTGTTAAGAGCCAAAACATAAGCAATGAAAAAGTTTAAACACCGGATCAACACAATGTAGATAGATTACAATAAAATCGCAAGCAGGAATTACGATGAATGCCAGCTGCTAAGTTTTCAGTTTTCAGAACAGTCGTAGGTGAGAGTCATTGAGCGTATTAAGACAAAAGAATGAGATAAACTTACGCCAATGATGGCGGTGGCAGCAAGGGCCACAGCGGCGGCCTTTCCAGCATCGGCACACTTCTTGACAAATCCTCTGACGTCATCCTCTACAGAGCAAGACACTCTGGCATTGCAAGCCTTCACGCCGAAACTGACAGCTGCAGGAGAGGCCTTCAGAGTCTTGGAAGTCTCTCCGGTAATGAAGGAGGAAGCTGCCACCTGAGCACGGGTGGACATAGCGGTTGCCATGGCTGGCCTCACACCTGAGAGAAAGATAAGAGATCAATCAAAGAGAGACTGGGAGAGATTGGAGAACAATTCCAGTGAGTGTGCAATCTACTGCTGCGGAGGGGTCTAATCTGTGTGCAGATGGATGTTTAGGGGAGGATGAAGGGCTGGTACCGGATTGGATCGAGCAGACGGTTGAGATCGACTGCGTAGATTGCGGATGTTATCTCTGCCGTTTGTAATGCGTATGTAGAGCTCGATAACGCACGTTATCCAGGAGCAGATGGTGCGGCGATCACTCCAACTAATGGGAATCCTCCAGCGTGGCGTAGCATGAGGCTGGGGAGGCGTGCCCAATGAGACGCCGCAATGTGCAAAAGGCTGGCAACATAGTCGAACAGCGTATCCGTACTCTGTAGTAAATTTTAGAATGTGAAAGTAGCGTCGATAGTACGCATTCTAATATTTTCTATGCAAAGTTACAAACAAAAAGCGAACGTAATGGGATCCGAGAGCGTGTGTGAATACACTTTCGGATGGGATATGAGATATGGGACTATGGGGATATGGGTGACCGAATGGAACATGTGGAATTCATGACATATATCATGGGGCATGAGTACGGTACGGTACAGTACTGTACTGTACTATTCTATGCTGTACTGTAGAGTACTCGTGACGGTGTACTGTAGCATTGCCACTCGGTATGGTTTGGAATTGAACCGAACCAAACTGAACCCACAAAGCTTTTAACGGTTTGGTTCATTACAACCGATTCTCGATGTTTTGCGATTTGGTTCAGATCTGGCGATTTCAGAATCCGTTTGGTTCGGCTCGATCAAGGCGAACCCGATTTGAACAGGATGCATTTATGAAAGGTACAGTACACCGCGAATCGTTATTAGTGTCAAGGCAGAGGTCGCAAACGGTCAACCGAAACCGTGACCGACCGTTAACCGACCGCCCGCGCCGGATCCTGAACGGATTCGGTTGCCAAATTTTGAGGGTCGGGCGGTTACGGTCGGTTGACTCACCAGGAAAAAAAAAACGGTCGGTTACGGGCGGTCAACCAAAAAACCAAAAAAAAAGAAAATTTTGTACTGTCACTATAATCCAACATTCTTGTAATTTGTACTTTTTGGTATCGTGGAAGTACGTGACATCATATTAGCGTCGCAAATCTGACACGGTACTGTAGTTATCTATTCATTTCGCGTACATTCCAAATTTGGCAATGACTTAAATTTTACTTTCACTTTTCTCCACATTTGTCATACTGTTGTAACTTAAACCGTATGACATTAACATAAAAAAGACAACGACATAAAGAAAAACCCTTACTTTGGCACATGGAGGCACACCCTTTTGCAGGATTGTTTGTATCATAAATTACGTGAAAATAGAAGTAATAACTAGTGATGTGTATCGTGATGATGTCTAGTCGGTTGTGTGCGCCGCGACATCAGGCCAAATGTGAACGATCGATAGGGGACGATTTTTTGAGCGATTTTGTGTCGCGATGTCTTACGATTGTTTCATTTTTTTTGTATTAAATGTTAGGTTTATTATTTTTAACCTATGAAGGAACCATTTGCAATCTTTGTCATATCTATGTCACAATTTTTATGTTCGACTTTTTTCTTGCTCTCACCTGGTCGTAGCTGTTATTTTAAAGTTTGTTCAATTAGCTTTGTATTTTCGGATGATTAGAAAAAAGAAAAAAAAAAGAAATCAAGTAGGGAAAAAAATAAAACAAACGAATAAATTAGCATCAAGTAAAAAAAAAGACACTAAAAATCAAGTAAAAAAAAAGAATTAAAAAATGAATGTAGGATTGAGTAAATAAGTAAATACTGGTTTATAATTCCCCCTTGACCAACAGGATAAATGGCTACTCCTATAATTATTTAAGAATGCAAAAAAAATCGTGTGTACTTTTATTTTGCGATTGCTCGATTCACATCGATGATTAAAAAAAAAGCGAAGCGAGGTGCTATATTGAGAAAGATCGAAACCTTTCTATGGAGAAGCGAGAGTCACCGATTCCCAATCGATACGCATTACTATAATAATGTACATTTTCATTAAGAAATGGGTTAAAAATATGGCATAATCAGAGTTCTAACACGCACCAACACAATTGTGTAGAGACTTAAACGAGAAAGCGTTCACACGTGGTTCATTTTCGGATAGACTTGGGCGACGTTGGCTTTTACTACTGTTAGATGTCTCAAATGGTCAACCGAAACCGTGACAGACAATTAACCGACCGCCCACGCCGGATCCGGAACGAATTCGGTTGCCGAATTCGGGGGGCCCGGCGGATTCGGGCGGTTGATTCACAGAAAAAAAAAACCGGTTACGGTCGGGTAAGCATAAAACGAAATAAAATAAAATTTTGTACTGTCCATACAATCCAACATTATTGTACTTTTTACTCTTGTTATCGTGAAAGGTATACGGGAGATGTACCACTATGTTTGTACTTATTCGGGTGCGGGCGGGTACGGGTAGTCGCGAGAAAGCGAGTTTCGGTTAACTTTTATTTTTCGTAAACGCGTTTCGGGTAACAGTTAAAAATTTTGGAGCGTGACATAACCTGGTCGGGCGTCGGGTACTCAGATTTTTGAAAAAAAAAACGGTCGGTTTCGGTTATCTAATTTTTTTACTTTTGCGACCTCTGACTACTCTACTGTAGTGTTGTATATCGGCAGGGTATTGCCGATGATCGATATGTACCTTTTTTTGGCTTGCCGATAATCGATATATTGGCACCATATACACTGGTGTTATCTCTGATAAAAGACAGATAATATCGTTATTTCATCGCGATAATACTGGTACCGATAACTATTGGCGATAATTGTACTATTTGTGCCGTACATATGTACGGTTTATACCGTAGTTCTGAACTGCCGTTATTCTGTTACACAGTAAACGGAACAGGTTATTACACGTAACATGCCATGCTATATACTAGTGTTGTGTATAGGTAAGGATTTGCCGATAACCGATATGGGCTTTTTTTCGGGGACCCGATAATCGATATATTGGTACGATATATCGCTATCGGTCTTATCGCAGATAAGTAGCCGGTAACATCGGCTACTTATCGGCGATAATGCCGATAACGATAACTATCGGCGATAACTGTACGAGCCGTACAGATAAATGTACGGCATGTACACTCAACTGTACGTCTTAGGGTGTGTCCCCATGTGCATAAGTAAGGGTTTTTTCCTGTCGTTTTGCTCTAAAACTTAGCGCCGTACTGCCTAAGTTGCAACCGTACGAAGGAATCGCAAATTTGTAGAGTACAATTTGCGTCATCCCTGAACTTAGGATGTACGAAAAGTTGTCGTCTTGTGCTTTTCGACCCACTTCGACGACAAAAAACGTCATCTTCAACCTTATCTTTAAAACACATGCGCGATGTGATTTAAAATTAGGTTTTTTCGATTGACAAATAGGAACATACTTTCGCACGTGCCGTAAATTTTGACAAAAATCCTACGATTTCCACGGACAAAGAAAAGTACATAGTTCGCTATGTTTTGTCCGTTTGCGTTCTAATACGACAAAGACAAGTACACAATTTGTTTGGATTTGTCCGTTTTAGGGATTTCTTTTTTTGCAGGGGTCTTCAAATTTCGATGCCATTTCACGTCGAGCGGACAGGCGACGCGAAGACAAAGCGCATCTTCTTCGACCGTGAAATTGCACAGGCTGGAAGGCGCTACGTCTACAATGTCACGGTAAGACATGCGACGTCACACGCAGGTACAAAAAACAACGTGCGACCACAGATTGTAGACGTTGACAACCGTCACAGGTACTGTCGACGTATACAATCGTCACAAGCGTAAGTTACGATTTCGTCCTTAGAGACATAGGGACACTTGAACACCGGGTCCGGCGGATCCGCGCTAAAATACAAAGTAATTTCGCTAAGTTACAAGTACATGGGGACACACCCTTATTCCCCCGACGCGCCCTACTCACAACCCCTGAGGTACCTACCAATCAGATCATTTGTACAAGCCGAAAGTACTGTAGCCGGCATAAGATGTGTACGGCTTTATTACGGCTCCAGTGAAAACGATGTACCTTTCACATCCGACGCCGTGGCTTTGTCCTTTTATTTTTTGGGATCCACTGGAAACCTGCCACGTGTCAATCCGTCGGTTTTTTTGGCAAAAGCTGCCAAAAAAGCCATTCTGAGATGCCGGCGCTCACGCTGACGGTCCGCTCGTATTTTCTCATTGAATGTCGTCCGTTAGATTCCGGCGGCGCGCATAATGTTATTTTGCATCCGTTGTACTTTGTGTCCGCCGTCTTTTTACCATTCCATGATAGTCAATTTATCGGTACAATTCCGTACGTTCCCGTAAAATTTATGTCCAGTCGACCGTCCAAAAAGTACTTCAAAGTGCAACGTATTTTTTCGTCAAATTCCGTACATTTCCCGCAAAAAACCGTACATTTCTCGTAAATTTTCCGTTCAGTTTACCGGACAGAAAGCACTCCGGACAGAAATTACAGAAAGTAGACCGCTGACCGTTCGATAACCGATAACTATCGGTATCGGTGCTATCGCGATAATTATTTACCGATACACAACACTAGATATTAGTCAAACTTGATGAAAAAAATGAAAAAGAAGAGGCGGCTACACAAAAAGGTGAGACACTACGGAAAGAAACCCTTAAAATGACAGGTCCTACGAAAAAATAGAATATGAGGTTTTAACGTAATACATGCGTTCAAAATATACTTACAGAGTTTATTGTCCGCGACGGCATCAAGTCGTCGCTACTCAGATCATTATAAACATTCCAACAGTGTGAAGACAAGATGTATTTAGGATGTCACGTGGTTCTCTGTTTAGTAAATTCCAATAGAGGCAACGTCATTCGAAATATACTTACAGATTGAGTGGTCCGCGACACAAGAAATTCATCGCGTCCCTAATGCTTTTGGATAATCCAACAATGTGACGACGAAACTAAATTAAAAAGTCACGCGGTTCAATGAATCCGCGATTCCAAAAAACAGGCAACGACAAAGCGTCGTCGACTCAACAAATATTCATATTTAATGTACTAACTAAAGACAAAAAATTCAAATATGCACGTTTTTAGAGTTTAATACTTCCATCGTTGCGGCGACGACGAATTGTCGGCTCCAGCTCGATTTCTCCAACCACGGGCCGACGCTTCAATGTGGCACCTTGCTAACAATATTAGTATGATACAACGAGGGACGGCGACATATCGTTGTCACCAAACTGGTAAGTTTTCCATTTGTCGCAAAATTATGCCAAAGCAACAGCGTCGACATTCAGTGTCGGTGCACGAGGATCCAACATAGCGACGTTAAGGGGGGGCGGGGGGCTGGGGGGAAGAAAAAACCAAGAGAAATCCAAACGCATACATAAAGGTAAAGGTAAACAAAATACCACTTTATAAGAGAGTAATATATTGAAACACGCAATGTAATCAGCCCTAAAAAGTCGTATAAGGTAAGAATAAAAGGTTTTACTTCTTACTTATATTATAATCCCCCGAAAAGTGTTCGGGAAACTTGTTGAGAGTCCTCGGGATAAGGCACTCTTTTCCGTTTGTATTACAGTCTGCAATCATCCAGTTGATCACACAAACGCGTGCAGCCTTTGTCGACACGTTTTGGAGTTTGCGTCTCACCACCGGGATGATACCGTGGTACAGAAAAACACTGAAATTAAATTTTACGTTTCGCGGTATAGCTTTGACATATAACCGCCGTAAATTAGGCTGACCGGTACGGATACTTAATTTGGCGACGTCGTACATTTTTCAATATTTTGTACGGATACATATATTAATATAGACAATCGTACGGAGAATGTTCCATTTTTGTTGTTTCCAAATTAGCGTAAACGCCGAAATTAACATAAACCTTTTTTTTTTAACTTTCAAAATCCTAATTAGCGTCAATGACTGTATATTTTCTTCAACACTATTTAAACTTTGACACTAATAACGATTCGCGGTGTACTTATGCTGTACACCGCCAATCGTTATTAGCGTTGTGTACGCTTATTCCGTCCCGCTTTTTTTAATTTTAATTCTCAAATAGAGTTATCCACACTATTTAAAAAAAACCCTAATTCCTAATTAGAATAGACGATTTCTTCGAAAATTTCCAAATTCCCAATTAGCGTAAACCACGCTAATTATTCGTATACGCTAAAAAAACTTACACGCTAATAACGATTAGCGGTGTACCGTACACGGTGTATCATTATTAGCATCAATCATCAACGTTATTTTCCGCGACTCCACGCATTGTCTGGTCGCAGTTTGGAGACGCCAATCATCATTTATGATCCTTGTCTGTCCATCGAAACCGTGGGATTAACAATCTAATATGTGTGCGGAAAGAAAGGAGTGTGATTTTATCAAAGGGAAGGATCGCTATGAGTGTTAATATTTTTTTCGCCACTTAAAACATCTTTTCTCCGTACACACCTGTCCAGTTTTCAATTTGAGACCGCCGATCGGAAGATGAGAATATTACCTTTCAATTGCAACCGTCAGATCCACAATCCGACATGTGAGTACGAAAAAAATATTTTTTAAGTGGCAAAAAAAAAACATTAACACTAATAGCGATTCACGGTGTAGTTACCCGTGGACACTCATGTGCATATTTCAAAAATGTAAAAGGGATAGGTTGCGTCCGATGAGGCTTTGAGGGGTTTTTTCGGCGAAGATGGACTGCTTAACATTTTAGGCATCAAACGAACTGCACAGTGTTTGGTACATTCGGACTAGGCAAAGAGTTCCATTTAGCTGGTCAAAGGTGCTAGCCTTGGACTTTAGGGGTCACTTTGTCCACCAACGGTTTAGCTTATTCCGTGAGTAGCTGGTAACTTGTCGGAAAGCTTACCGCAAGGCTTGCAAATAGATCAAAGTGAGCCAGAGTTGTCCAAAAAACTATAGAAGTATACCGTTGGCTAAAATTTCCCCCATAATCACTCTTTTTGTTTTTGGTGAATTTGTTTCAACACCTTAGAACTAATTTGTTGAAATGTATATCTAATTCATATATCATACAAATCCTCACTCGTACAATATTGTTCTTTTTACTACTCTTTCCCACGATATGGACATGTACAAAAATACAATAATTTAAACACACTTGTACCCCTGGAATTTTTTTTATGAAATATAGGCAACATGATAACTACACCCGTGAATCAATATTAGGGTGGTTAATATTAATTTGACAATTCCCTCCCTCAGATGACAAATAAGCGTTGTTAATAGTAATTGCTTTTCTCATCACATTACTTCTCATGACGATTTAGAAGCCTCGACAACATTCACACCAAAATGCTCCACATATGCAAAATATACTCGTCAAGACCATTTTACCGGTAATCCAAAATCTCTATCTTGGTACCTGTTGATAATCAACACGTGCGTAGAGATGTTGTTAATCTACAGATTGATGATACATCGCGGTGTATGTGTGCAAGATCAAAGCACAATAATTTATAGAAATTTTATGATTACTTGTAAGCATGTTATAGTAGATGTTTCCATATTTTCATGTAGCAACATGATGGCATTTCATCTAATGGTATTCAAGATGTCTTCACATATTATTTAATTTTC
This sequence comes from Zygnema cylindricum, assembly GCA_037447655.1. NCBI lineage: Eukaryota > Viridiplantae > Streptophyta > Zygnematophyceae > Zygnematales > Zygnemataceae > Zygnema > Zygnema cylindricum. The sequence continues at coordinate 89,694 of JBBHKE010002220.1, read as the reverse complement.
ATTGATATTGAGCTAATTCGACAACTTGGGCCAAATTTGAGCAAACTATACTACCGACGGTAATCTCAAATTGTGGTCTTGATTCTTTAACGAAAAATATAGAGAATCTTGATCATGTATCGTCGAAAGATAACAAACAAATTTACACTAGTCATGAAACTAATACACACTAAAGGTAGCAAAAAAGTTTACAGTACTCACGACATTAACACACACAACTTGTAACATTAACATAAATTTAGTTTGAAATCTCTGGATTTGACTACCATGCTTACGTTTATCTAATAGTGTGGGCTCTGACGTAATTTTCTATTTACTTTCTTGAAAAAAATGCTTTTTCATCTTTACGTATATTAGACAGGTTTATCCTTAGGCAACCACTTTAGTTTCCTAAAATATAACCATTCTTCTCAAAGTAAAATGGCATTATATAGTGATTCAAATTGGTGGGAATCCAAAAACTCAAGATCCGGATTGCTCATGAAAGTCTACATTCAAATGCTCTCCTACAATTATCTTCTCTAATACTTCCCTCTAGGCCCTCATACACGAGGATGTGACTTTATATGTGATAAAAGGGCTCAAGAAGGGGCTATGGGAACCTCTAATTGGTCCGTTTTTTCTTTATGTATTTGGAGCTTAAGATTTGGAATGCGACATCCTACACTATGTACCGATATCTTCCTAACCAAGTGGGCTGTGGTGCAATGCACTCTTCATATTTGTCGATCGCAAATCTCCACCTACCTTTGATCATAACTCATCCCACCACCAACTCTTGTTTTCTTCAATGGATTATTTTCCTCACATCCCTCGAGGGCGTTAGAGAGACCATAGAGTGGGAATTGACAGACCTATGGTCTAGTTTACCACGTTAATGTGAGGTGATTGGGTGGCCCGCCATGGTGAACATGAGGATCTACTTTCTAGTGTTTGGTTTATTCCCCACTATCCTCGTCCTCTTTCTAAGGGCCCCTTTTTCCAATGGTCCATCTTTCCAATGGCTCCTTTGTCTAATGGTTATTTTTTCCAATGGTCCCATTTTCTTATGGTTCTTTTTCTTTTTAAGGTTGCTTTTTTGTGTTAAGTTTGGTTAGGTCAATTTGGATCCGCACTTTGATGGGTTTTTCTTAAGGTGGATTTTTATCTTTGGGTGTCTTTGTTTTACTTGCCCTTTCCTTGTGTGTTCGTTGCTTTTGCCTTGCTTATCTTTTTTGTTTGATTCTCTCGACGTGTTGTTTTTCCGTTTAGCATTGAGGGCCCTTTTTGTTCCCATGGACTCAGATGGTTTACCATCGCACTATTTAATAAAGTCGCGGCTTTTAATTTTTTGTGTGCACTTCAATGTAGTTAGGCTCGAGGGTTTTCGTGTATTCCATTAGTCCTTGATTTTCCTTTTTGTTTATTCCCTAGTCATGTGGTTTTTTCAGTTTTAGCAATGCTACTTCCTTTTGTTCCTATGGACTCAGATGGTTTACCATCGCGCTTTTTAATAAAGTCGGCCCTAAAAAATTACCTTTATATATATGGTGTGCAATTCAGTGTTATCAAGCTCGTGGGCTTTCCTGAGCTTTAGGGGTTTATGGTTTTTCACTTGTACTTCCTTGTCTTTTACTACGCATCGTGGTCGTGTGGGGGCTTCATTCAGAAACCCCTCCCATATATCCCTTCAATCAATAATTTACAGCCTCTAGAACTGTCATTTTGTTAAGAACCGGTTTAGCCCTTTAGTCCATACTTTTGAGCCTCTACAAACTCTTATATTTGATAGGAAAATACCTACTTTACTAAAAATCGCTATGGTAAATCATCTGAGGCCGTGGGAACAAAAAAAGGATGGCTCATGTAGACATCAACCACTCCTCCCTCTGTCAACACACGAGGACGCAGTTCTTTGAGTTTTTAACAGTCTTCTTCTTCTCCTAGTGCAAAGGATTTTGACCTTTTTTTCAAGTTTCTTTATTTGATTTTCGGAGAGAGTCTTTGGTGTCATTCTTGATTTATGTTACCAAGATGAATTGACTCATTTGTTCTATTATGTTGTATTATTTGGTGACAACTGTCAAAAGGAAACCATCATGTCATGTTTTCTTTTCACGAGATTTCCTTGAGTTGTCCACATCTTGGTCTTCCAGCTTCTCTTGAATGCTTTTCAATCGTTAGATTGAGACTTTTTCCTTTGAAAGTTTGATATTGCCCCATCCGCAATTGCCTACTTTTTCCACTATGTGCCGAAAAACACATATTGTTTGACAATCATCCTACCTATGTAGACTGAAAATAGAGAATTCACTATAGATTGTGCGACTAGCACTTGTCAGGTTGAATCTCAAAGAAGACAAACATTCGAACTTGTGCACTACTGGACACTGCGAGCCACATATTTGCTCATTACACACCAGCAGACTCCAGCTTCTGCCCACCCTTCTTGCTTGTTCCTTCTACTGGGGTAAATTTACTGAAACCAATCACCAACCAGCAACCCTCGACCCGACCTTCAGTTTTCAGGACCCGTTTAGCGAAACTCATCCTTTTTCACAAACCATCCATCTGTACTTTTTCCCCACTTAACAGGCCCACTTTTCTACTACCACTTATTTTCATACAAGGTATACAGACTATTATTAAATCTGACAAAAAACTACACGTGAAGAAAATGCATGTAATAAATATGCGTATAGGAGCCCTGGCTGTGCACAGATTAGTTCCAGAGAGTAAACACTTCTGTCACGTCAACCAAGCACTATTTAATTAAGCAATTTAGACGAGCATCAATTAAGTGTGAATCACTAGAATATCATCTACTTTAAGGCTCCCACTGTACTGAATAGCCGTAAAAAATATGAGGTGAGATAACTTTGTACACCAGACAATGAATACCAGCATAAATACTACAAAAAAGAGAAAATGTGATATATTGAGTAGGAGATTCGACATAAATTTAAACTTGCTCTAATGTTTTCACAAATCTCACAACAGAAATAGAACATCGACAAAGCCATTAATGCTTTGTCAGTAGCTAACATAAATGTTAGGTTTACAGCCGTACAAAATCTGATAGTACTCGATACAAGCAATACTCAGTACTCCAACTTTATCCGTTTCTGTGTGGAAACAAAGCTTATTTCGTTTCCAATGTAAAAGAAAAGCTAGATGACTTTCCACAAAAAACAACCAAAAACTAGGTAAAAACTTCGCCGAAAATATAACAAAGCAAATAATACAGCTGGGATACAGCCACAGAGCTTTAATATAACCCACGCAAAGAAAAAAAGTGATAAGAGAAGAACACTACATTCATAAACCCTGACACCCTCATCAACTCCCTCGAAAATATTTGTAGAAAGAAACAGTAAAACGGGACAGTCTGATTCTTTCAACTGAATGTTTGAGACATGTATACAAAAAAGTCGACAGTTCCTTACCACCATGACTCCAAATTGCAAGAAAATCAAAGAGACCCCACAGGTTAAAGAACCAAAACCTACATGACTTTCCTCGACTTTCCTTGACTTTTCAATGTACCACAAAAGTCCTGCCAAAATCGGTGGTGAAGGCAAAGCAAAACACAAAATTGCCCCGACTCCTTTACACCTGACTTTAAAACGTTGTTAAGAAGATTCTACAAAGTCGTAAAGTGGAACCACTTTCTCTACTGGAAGATACACCCAGACCCAATAGTAAATGCCTCTCCCTCCCCTTCCTTCCCCTTCCCCTTCCTCCTTCCCCTAGTCCCTCGCAGAGAGTATATCCTTAGACATCCTGGTTACTAAAAAACAACTAAAAAGTGACCTCCTACCCTGGTCATGTGAGGCAACAACCTGATAAAGACCTGCCGAAAGAAAAAAGGGCCGGAGAAGTTTAAAGCTCCTATTCAGTAGTTTGCTCCTACTGACTCACGATTACCAACAACAGGATTCCGTATTGAAACATCCCACAAAATCAGCAATACCCCATTTTTCCCTCTGGAACCAAATGCTATCATTTTTTTACCCACCATGAGTTTTTCTAACACAGGGTGACCACAAAGAGCAGCATGGAGACCAGATTACACAGCCCTTTTCTTCACAAAGGATATCCAAAACCCAGTTCTGTTAGTCTCCAAAATTTCTATACACCATCATGATCTCCCGTAAATACCACCATCCCAACTTGCTGGTATTAGTGTCTATTTTCCCTGTCTTTTCTATCCCACATTTCCGCTATTCCCCACTCATGCAGAGCCAAAATGATGGTAAATCTATAAAAGCCATCAGACACTCCTAAGCCCACCTGCTCCCAGTGGTCCATTTCCCATAGCTCAATTTAGCCCATTTTTTCTTACCAACAGCCTTATCTTCCTCGAATTGTCAGTATTTCCCTGTTTACATGCCACTTTGCTTCCCAGGCAGGTGACATTCCTGTCGTTTCCAACAAGATGTTTCGGGGATTCCCCCCGCAATTTTGCAAGAAACCCTAATCCCAAAACACTGTCCAAAAACCCTAGTTAAGGGCTGTCGCATGTGGCTTAACTGGTGGCCTGACATTGCGAGAGTATCCTCCTCTAGTTTGACCCATTCCATCTGCCATATAACCACCAGTTATATTTCCTCCTCCCATGTTACGTGCTGTGTTGTTGTTATAACCGTACCGTCCACCATATCCTCGACCATAACCACCACCACCACCTTGATAACCTCCACCACCTTGATAACCTCCTCCTTGATAACCGCCACCACCACCACCACCTCCATATCCCCCACCTCCTCCTCCATAACCATCATTATACTGATTCCCTTGATTATTGTTTCCATAATAACCGCCTCCTCCAGAATAACCGCCTCCTCCAGAATACCCACCTCGTCGACCACCTCTACCTCCCCGACCACCTCGGTTGAAGCGTAAAGATACAGTGCCAAAAGTCTGCATTTTTTTCAAAATCAGCAGGAAGATATAAAAATGGCTTTCTTTTTTCTTTTTTTTTTTAAACTGAAGATGAAGTGTCTTCAGTCATCCACAACAAGAAAAATGCAAAACTACAACTACTCCCAATGTATTCTTCAACTACTCCCTATGTATCATCTACTCCCGATGTATTTGTACTTGCAATTGTAACGGTGGAGAAGAAAGTGAGAGAAAAAAGATAACAGTGTATGACCAAAACAGTAGGAAACTGAAATGTAAAAGGGGAGAAGGATTTGAGAGAAAAGCCACTGAAAAATGAGGCAGGAGAGAAGGGCCAGAAGGTAAGCAGGAAATAAAGGTGAGACAGAAATCTGAAAGAAATAAACAAAAGTTTGAGAGATAAGTTACCTAGCTGAGCTAAGAATTTAAAAATTACAAAATCTACAAAAAAAAAAATCAGGTCCTCAAAAATCCAGTATTCTTGTTTGGAACCTGTAATAAGTGTTTCGTATCCATTTCCTAATAAACCCTGAGAAAACCTAAAGTGCTTTCAAACCATTAAAAAAAACCTAATAAACCTTGGTCAAGGAACCCTTATAAACCTTGGTCAAGGAACCCTAATAAACCTTGGTCAAGAAAAAACTGCTGGATAACTTCGGTGGCACCTCCCTCCAATTGAAGATCAAATAGCCATTGCAATTTGAGTTTTAAAAAAGGAGGCTCGCTTGATACCATTCACAACAAAAAAATGTACTGAGGTCCCCGACCATGATTTCAAGCTCACCTCTACGTCCACCTTACGTTGGTTTGAGAAGCTCCCACGTTCCATTCTTGAAGCTTCGCGATCCAGCGAGTCACACGAAATTCCATCAAAGAAATCGTCCTTCGAATAAAGCATAGTCTGCAAACTTCAGCAACAAGTATTAGAATAGGATAATTACAGCAAATACAACAGAAGGATGCCGCGATTCTTCTTGAGCCAACAAAAGCCAAACAGCAGCACAAGAAGCAAACAAAGCCTCAACTGATCCCAGGGGCAACCAATCTCAATGTCATCCTCGTCAGAACCTAATTATATGAAGCGGGTCAGTAGTTGTCAATGAAAAAGATTACAAAATAAAGAACATGAGACTTCCATAGTAAAAAGCAGACTTAGTGACCACGACCGGCGCACTGAAAAATGCTCACATAATACAAAGAAAGATACCTACCTTTTTCTTCTCTGATGCAGAATTTTCTGCTTCATCACCGTCTGGCATTTGCCCTTCGTCCTCATGATCTACCACCACCTCTTCTCCAATCTCTCCACCATCTCCCAACTTCTCCTTCACTTCAAAATCCTGATTTTTCGATCCTCCTCCAAGCTCTCCCCAAACTTCATCTTTGTTGAATTTCTCATTCATCGCCTCAAAGTCAAAATCCTCAGAAAAGGTTTGCACACCTCCTCCAGGCTGAAAAAAAAAAAAAAAACCGCAAATGTAAGCACGTTCGAAACTATGCTTACATGTGTGACCACAATCATAATGTAGCTCATCATTATTGATCTTTCAAACAACGTAGCAACATGAAGTTTTTCCTGCAGTGGATGTAGCATCAAACCCTGAAATAAGCCCTCCTCAAGCGAGGAAAAAAAACCACACCTGTAAACCTCTGCCAGATCCCGGGATGCCTCTTCCACGTCCACCTCTCCTTCCATAACCCAAATTACCAGCAGAACCTCCATTACCCTGCAATTAATGAAAATGGTAAGAATGAATTAAAATTAGACATATCAAAAAAGTCATGAACATGGCAAGTCATTCAGAATATCCAGTAAAGTCTTGATGAAACAGCAGAATAAACTTCCTAAACATTCGTAAAATAAATCAGACATAATTGCCAAAGGCCAGTGCAGACGACAATTCTAAGTCAAAAAATGCCCTCCCTAAGAAGATACCACTAAGCGCATGGAAAAAACCCATAAACAACCTACCTGCCAAGAAATACCTCGTCCACTTGTGTAACCAGCCATGTTTCTTCTCTGCAAGGAAATAACAATTCAAAAATCAATGGAGTTCAGCTACTAGATAAGCAGAGTTTAAGTATTGACACACCATAACCCTAAGCACAAAACATCATTTTCCCAAAAAAAAAAAAGCCTTCGTCGTGAAGGCACCACCTTAGGACAAACTCTCTTGGACTGCCCAGTCATATATTACAAGCAGAATAAGTAGAGCTAGTACAGAACTTGCATTCATGTATGTATTTGCCTGGAAACCAATGCAACTAAAAGCGGTAGACTAAAACATGTTTCACTGCCATAAATCGACAAAATCCGGCGCTAATTATGATACCACTGCCATTATCCCGATAGGTCATTACTACACATCAACACTCGTTTAAAGCAGAGAGCTGAAGGAACTCTCGACACAATCACCATTATCTCCCTTAAACCAGCTACCTTTTGCCACAATAACACACCTGAGGAGAATTCTGTAGTCCACTTGTAGGCAGGGGAAGAAGAGGCTGTGAAGTGCTCACTGGCCCTGTGACCGGGGGAGTTGCTAAAACCGGCTCTGATATTGGAGCATCCCAACCTGACCTTTGAGGGGGCTGTTGTTGCTGCCTTTGAGATTGAGATAACAAGGGGCCAGATGAGAAAGTTGCTGATGTCTCCCAATTAGACGAGCTTGCTGCCTGCGACTGTGATTGCAACTGTGTATTTCCAAGGGGAGGAATATCTACAGCCTTAGGGAAAGAACTTGAAGAAGCATCCTCGGAAACTACCGGGACAAATGGTAGATGAGTGGGAGCAAGAGGTGCAGTCGATCCTGGTTGAGACACCTCAGTCGAAAAAGAAGGTACAGAACTGGCCTGAGCTTGTCCAGTAGTCCCTGCCGATCCAGGGCGTGAAATTGCCCTATCTAAGCTGGATGGTGCTGTTACTAAGGCAGCCCCTCCTGCTGCTGATGAACCAGAATGTGAGAGGGAAACAGGCGCATTAGTACCTAATGTTGTGTCGGTTATTCCAGCCAGAGGGGTTATAACCTGTCCAGAACCAGGCCCTTCCCTTGGTGCCATGCCAGGGGCACTAGAAGACAAAATTGAGACCGTAGTGCTTAAGCCACGATCGGCTGGCAGTGATCCAAACTGAGTCAACCCTAAAACACCAGAAGAATGCAATGCTGGTTGAGATGACACACCAAGAGACGATGAAGGAACTCCTCCTACAGCCGAAGAAGGCCCAAACAAGTCTTGTGCTTGCTGGGTCCCTTGTGAAAGTTGTTGAGGTTGGGGCGCATTTGGGAGCATCTGAGACTGAGGAGGAGGAGGCTGCGGCTGTTGTTGTTGTTGTTGTCCCAAGGCAGGAGGTGGTGGTAATGGTAGTGGTGGTAGAGAAGCTCCAAATGGTTGATGCTGTTGTTGGGATTGTTGTTGTTGCTGTAGTTGACCCTGGGATTGAGGTTGTGGTAACATCTGTGACGGCTGTTGAAGATGATGATGAGGCCCGGGAACTGAATGAGGACCAGGTGGTCCAGGTGGCATCTGGCCAGGTGGTAGCTGACCAGGAGTTCCTCTGTAATAGCCATGCCAATATAATGGGGGAGGAACACCCAAACTGCCTGGAGGGGCAGGGCCCACAGGAGGAGGAGCCCACATGCCAGATAAAGGAGGTGGGGATTGGTACATTGGTTGGGGAGGCATGTTAGGACGAAAAGCTGCCGGAGGAGGAATAGCACTGTACTGTTGTTGAGTCGGTGGATTGGTTTCACTTTGTGGTTGCCCAGAACCTCCAGGAGTTGCTCCTTGAGGGGGTGGGGGAGTAGGTTGAGGATTTGAGAACTGTGACTGCAGAGACAAAAAGTGAAATAGAAACACCAAGCATATGAAGGAGACGAAACCCACTGATATGCACATCAACGTTGTGTGTGATTATGCATCAAACATGATGTTACTGTGACACAAGATGATGCTCCTCTCCCTCCCTCCCTCTCCCTCCCATCCTTGACTGAATAACATATGATGCCTGACATTGTTTGAAAGTGTACAAATGGAAAGGGAAATGTATCACAGTCATCGATCCACATGCACTGCAAAAGAGCATCGAATACATTAACAGTACACATATTGCAGCAAATACTGGTCTCACTGCCCTGTAATCACAGTAGTCATACACAAAATTGTAAGAATCATACACTACACTGTACAACTACTGCGATCACTGGCGAGAAATTGCATGTGTAATAAACCTGTAACCCCTAACAAACATACCAGCCAAAAAAATTGGCTCGGAAAGAACTAACTAACAATGGCGTCAATTCTGGAATAACCAGAGGAAGGCTAAACTGATGAAAAGGTAACTTCAGCTAGTCCAAGAAAAGTTCCGAACAACATTTATCGGAAAGGTGTTCAAGGTAACGCCAGTAAAGACAAGCCAGCCTTATGGCAAAAATCCCGTCCAAAAACAAGTCCAAAAACTTTCAATTGGGTTGCAATAATACACGAAGCAGGACAAAAAAAAAATGTAGATAAACAAAATGAATTTCATTTCATCTTGTGATTTAGGCTAATTTAAAAAGTCAGATTACCTGTGTCACAATGGCAGGATCGGTTACTACTGGCTGTTGTGGAGGAGGAGAAGATTTAACTTGCAAGTCCTGTTCAAATGCATAAAACTTTAAATTAGCATTGTCAAATATGCCTCAAGACACGGGATTTGTCATAAAGAAGGAACATATACACACACATGATCACTCATCCAACATCAAACCACAAAATCCTCACAAAAAAATAAAAATAAAACACACTGACTACCAAACTTCTCCAACTTAAAGTGCAATTGACTTTGCTAAAATGAGAATGCTTCCGATCGTTCATCACAAATTTAGTATGTATCCAGTTTACTAACTACCAGCAACCAGCCAATCTGGAGAAAATTCTCCCGTTCCGGTTTACAATTTCACTTCATTATATCTTTCCCTCCTTCCCCGGACCCCCCTCCCTTTTCTTCTTCCTCCACACTCCAACTCCCACTCCCTTTCTCACTTTCACTCGTTTTCTCCGTCTTCCCCTCCATCTCCATCAAACAATAGGCCTTCCCTCCCTCTCCCCCTCCCTGTCCATGCAAACATTAATGCAGAGGTTGCAGGGTACCTTTATATCAGAACCACGAAAAATGATGTAATCATACACCTTTTCACTTGGTGGTATCTGCGGTCCATCCTTTTTCCTTCCCTCGGTACCAAAGGAGCGCACTGCAGATTCTCAAACCAGTATCAGTTCGATTCAGTTCGACTCAGTTCAGCTCGATTCACTTCAGTTTCGTTCGATTCTGTTCTATTCTGGTCAGACATTTTCGCTAAAACTTTAACAATTTTTCCATCCAAAAGTTTCGACTTTGAACAAAACAGCTTAGATATGAAGAAACAATTGACTTTACATAACTAATTCAACTTATCACATTTTGCTTCAGAACACAATATGAAAATGGATTTGACAAAAACCAAGTTTTTTTATCTCAGTCGTCGTGCAATACATCAAATTAATGCCCCAATATACGAGTCTATCAATCAGGAACTCAATACAATGGCCAACTCAAAATGTCTTCAAATCTAGAACCAAAAGATACACAAGATGGCCAAATGAAGACAAACCACAGGAAATTGAAGGATTCCATGCACAAACCCTAAAACGGTACACACTTTTTTTTGTTAAACACTAGTGCGTACCGTTTGCCAGGGCGATGTTAGCCTGCTCCGTATCCACAGTGTACAGTGTTCCTTCATAACGAATCTCACTCTTGGATGTCAAACTGATAAGACTACCTATGTAAGAGTCAGCAGCGGAGGAACCGCCGCCTCCCTCCGCCATGGCTGCCTACGAGAAAAGCCTTGCAGGATTATAATTCTTTGCTTCTTGCTACAGATAAAATTCTTGCCTCAGATATTAACCCTTCTGTTGCTGGACAGAAAACAAGATAGAGCAAGAAACTAAACCAGGTTAACTCATGACGTATCACCCGAGACGAAAATGAACTTAGAAGAAATTTCGGCAGGAAGGCCTTTGCTTTAAACAGTCGTTCAGGGATGTGACGTTACCTCTCTCAACCCTTGTGAATGACAAAGCTGGATAGCTATGTGGTGACATATGTGAACGATCAACGTTGAATAGGGCTAGTTGGACTAAACGACTCACATGTGGCATGATGCATCCGAAGTTCCATGTGAAAATAAACGGTGCCACAGTAAAAGACCAACGACATACCTTTGTACACTACACCGCGAATCGTAACTAGAGTAATGAAAAATTTAGAGTACAAAAACTACAAAAATAAAATAGAGTAATTAACGCTAATTTATGTGATAGAGCTTTTTCATCTATGAAGTTTACTCTAATTTATTTAAGTACTCTAATTTGGCACGCTAATATCCTCTACTGTAAATAAGGTATTTATAGAATTTGGCAAAACGTACAGCTTATCGTCACTATGACGTTTGCACTGCGCGGTCTGGTAAAACGCAGTTACATGATAACGGCCTGTATTAAATCATTATTTGTACTTTATTACTTAATAAAGTACAATTTTGCACGGTCTGACAACGTCCGTACTCCACACTATTTAAAACGAACCTATATTATAATTAAAAACGCTAATTAAACTTTACCTTAAATAGAGTACCGTAATGTCCACCCCAAACAAACTGAGAATTTTATGGCTCTGGCCGAGTTCATTGATTTCGACAGCCCATCGTTATTAGAGTTAAAAACACTAATACGATCGCTACATTTTCTGGCCAAAAATCAAAAAGTAGTGTTAACAACACTATTTAAGGAAGTGGGTCACTTCTTCTTGCACTGAACTGTTGTTAATTCTAATTTCACATTCACACTAACAAAACGTTAACGCTAGTAACAATCGTTGTTGCAATGGAAAAGTGCTTTGAATCACTTTAACATAATACTGTTTGCCAATTTGATTTTTCACTAAACATTATGAGCATTGAGCTAAACGAGGGTTACAATGCAATTGGCCCCCATCTACGTGATTTTTTTGAAATGAATCCGAATTAAGTTGTCCATCGAGTGGATGTGGCTAAAGCCTTCAACATTGTTGGTCGTTATGTAATATTTTTTAGAACTCGCACGTGGGCAATTATCCAAAAAAAAAAAAAAGGCCAAACTTTCCTACGTATTCTCTAAGAGTATATTCAATAATGTTGTCACCTTATAATCAACACCTGACACTCGGTAAGGTGAACTCTTATATGCATTATTTCATTTGGCCCACCTTCAAGCTATGAGCATTAATTATGACCTTTTTATGTTATTTGTTCATTTTTATCATTGATGGCATGCGTTACGAGTCATTTCGACTGCGTTAACATTAGTATTTATCAATTTGCAACGGGTCCAATCGATAAAACATGTAAGTACGTAACTTTGTTATACGGGTTTACCTACCACCTTCGTAAAATTACGATTTTTATGGTGTTCGCTTTTAAAAAGAAGTAAAGCATTAGAGTTGCCCATGGATGATCCCGATGTTTTGTAAAACAAGTGATCAATGATGTATCCTTAGGTGTGAAGATCTTTCAAGCTTTACGACGCTTTACTAATGGTGACGACCGTGAGACATCGTTTTCCAATAACCTCCACAACTCGCACGAAATTTACCAACCACATTTTTTGTTGTCTTTTATTTAAGGATTTTTTTATTAGTTATTATTTTGTTAGAGCATAGGGTTTATGACATGAACGGACGTTCCTTTCATGGGAATTTAGGGTTGATTCCCTTGGCCAACATTTGGCCGATATCATTATTGAGGAGTTTGGCTTGATGAGAACTACCATTATTGTTCACTTAATAATTAATGAGGTCATTTTTCTAATCTATGTCATAGATTACACAAAATAACTGTTGAAAATATTAGATTTATATGGTTTTTTCTATGTCTAAAGAGATCAGTACAAATAGAAAAAAAGTGGGTGGACAGTTGCCTCCACCTCCTCTCTCAACCCACCATACTTGTTATAGTCAATGAGGGATAGAGAGGGTGGTTGAGCCATGGCTGTCATAGTTCAACAGATTGGACTAAAAAGTGACTTATGTCACTCTCAACAAAAGGTTGAGTCCGGCAAGACTCAAATCACCGACCAGGCAGAGCGAGGCGTAGCCGTAAACTCTAATAACTCTGTCGTAGAAGTTCGCTTAAATACAGAGGGTGTGATATTTATTTAAATTGTTTTTTGACTCTAAATCTGATTAAGGAAATGACAAATGAAACAACATAAAACTAAGTAATGTATAGTGAGAAACATTATCTCGCACGAAACAAATGAATCGGACATTTGTTTCGACGGCTAATATTGAATGTCGGTTTGTAATTCGACGGCACATATCGTTGCCAAAATCGCGCAATGATCACCTATGCGGTTTCTGGACGTGGCATGACCTGGCAATACGTGGAGAGATAACATTCAGTCGCGGGAATTTCGGAGAGCAAAAGGACGAGTTAAAAGTGGACACGCGTCCACTCAATGGCCTTGCCGCACACAGGCGGTACAGAAAGTACATCGGTCGTAGTACCTTTCTGTACCATACAGTTATGTAATTAGTTCGTACTTCAGTAGATAGGGATTATGAGAGGGATTAGGACTTAGCATATTTTTTGGGTAGACCTCTCTCTCTTTGAGAATTTGTATAAATTGGTATTTTTGCAACCTCATAACTAATCGGCTGGTTGGCCGTTTTCAATGTTTTTTTTTTTTACAGACTCAGGGAAGTCAAGGCTACGCAGGGTTGTAGTCAAAGTGTCAGCTTGCTCTCTTGGGCCGCAGTGGTTGTGGCTCGAAGTGGGTTTGTTAAAAACTATCTAGAGGCTTCTCTAATTTTGTAGTCCAATGGAGGACACAAAATTGTTATAACATATTGTTATTTCAAATTGTTATATATTTTTACTTCAATCCCGAAATTAAGTCTCACGTTTTTGGTCTATCATTGCGAACAACAAGTTTCACCTGAACAATTCACATTAAGATAAATATTGTAATTGATGTTGAATTACAAAAATGTGTAGAGGCGTTGTGTTCTAATCAATCAAGTACTTGATTTACGTTTGTATATCATTGGTTGTTTATGTTTTTGTGTCGAGGTTGTGACCGGTGCATGGTTAAAAACCACGTCATTTATTTTACACTACTTTGGATGTTCGGACAGGTTATGTTTATTTTACGTTTATGTTTTATTTTTCCATACCTCGAGTTTGAGGGAGCGTACCTTGTCGTTACGAAAATGGTTGATCATAAAAGGATTGAGCTTATTCGTTGTTCACATAAACGGGAACGTATTGTTGGGTTTGATTTGTCGCGAGACGTAGTTGTGAGGATTGAGGTCGAAAAAAGTGGGAACATGTTGGGCAAACCCTTCATGATTTGGTCCTCATGAATTCAAGGATTTATTTTTTATCGAGACATGGCACACAAGCGATGTTGGACTCTTGTGTGATGTTTTGGGAAATAACGACTGTTATGGAGTTTAACTACGCACAATGAGACTTGTTGGATAAGTTCTCCTATTTGTAGTTGATTTTCAGCTCTTTGGACAAGTCATCCAATAATTTTATTCGTGATTCATGATAAAAATATAAATTTATAGGTTTGAGGAAGGCTCTATTGACCCAAACGTGGCCTATTAGATCTTCTAACTAGGGATCTCAACAACATCCACCACCTCAATAGTTTTAGACCTTAAACTTTGAAGGTTGTAGGTATGAGTTTTCTTGCTTTACAATAGTTCATAGTTTGTAGGCTGTCAGTGTTGTAATATATCTCCTATTGTAGGCATCCTTTCTTTGTGGAAAGTCATATTTAATAGTTTTGGTTAGTGTTGGTGGACAATTGTTTTAGTGCATGGTGTGTTATTGCTTTGATATTTTAGACTTTAACTTTGTTTCATTTGCACTCATCCCCTTTGTACCCCCATGGTTTTTCAATAGGAAGTTTTTTCGTACTATTTATCAGTATTGGATCGAGATTTGCAAACTACTCGTCAATATGCAGTATTTCAAAGTATGCTCTCCTCATCGGTATGCTGTTGTGTTGTACCTTGATGGCGTCATCGAGATAGCTCCATCGATTATGAGCTGAAGCGCGATACAACCGGGAGACCTGTGTAAGGATAGTAATGTACAATACCCCTTGAATCGCTATCAACGGTAAGATATTAGTAGTGTTAAATATAATTAGTGTTATCAACTCTAATTTGGATTTTTCAGGTTTCGTAAATAACCATTTACTCTAATTTATTCACAACTCTAATTTGAATACAGTTCGCATATAATGAATATGCGATCAAGATCTCTTCACTAAAATAAGTATTATTATAAAATTTTACAAATCGTACACCAACCCGTCCTTCGACTCTAATTGATTAAAAAATATAATTTTGGTTTTTTCCCGTATAATTTATACGCGATCAATATCTTTACACTAAAATAAGTAAGTTTTCATTTTGCCTTTTGTTATGACCTCAGCTTTACGTGCGCTCGCGATTACTTTAATCCATGGTCTTACTTAACAAAGTACCATTTTGTACGGACTAACACGTCCCGTACACCACTATTTTCAACATGACCATAAACTACTGTAGAGTTAATAACGCTAATTAACCAGTACTGTAGCTTAGTCAACGTAAAAAAAAAATAGTGATGTTAATTCTATTTTACATTTCAGGGTCAAAATTTGGGGGTGCTGAATTAGCGTTAATAACGCTAATAGCGATTCAAGATGTATCGGACCGTACTATAATACATTTATGAATAACAAATAAAATGTCAAAAAAGTCTCTTTAGGCGGGAAATTATGTATTGTTTTTCATTACGAAGCCGTACTGTGGCTTTCTTATAAATATCTAGCGTGTCGGTTGCAGAAAGCGTCCATCTTGCCACGCAACATCCCTACCTGGTTCTATTGTATGTTAAGAGTTGTCCTAAAAGTTCGATAAAATATCATACTGTGCGCAAATTTCCAGACCGAATTCCGTGCGAGACTTTTCTGCCGCCTGAAACTTACACCATGACAAATTTATAGTGTTGTGTATCGGTAAAAAAGTTATCGCGAAAACACCGATACCGATAGTTATCGGTTATCGAACGGTCAGAGCTACCGATATATTTGTACTTTCTGTACTTTCTGTCCGTAGTACACGTGGCAGGTTTCCAGTGGATCCCAAGGAAGAAAGGGACAAGCCATAACGTCGGATGTGAAAGGTACATCTTTTTATCTGGAGCCGTACTAAAGCCGTACATATCTTATACCGGCTACTGTACTTTCGGCATGCACAAATGATCTGATTGGTAGGCACCTCAGTACGTTTATTTATGTTTATGATTTACGTGTATGATTGGCCGTACTTTTATATGTACGGTTCGTACATATATTTCCGTACCGATATATCGATTAACGGCTACCCGAAAAAAGGCCCATATCGGTTATCGGCAAATCCTTATCGATACACAACACTACAAATTTACATTTTCTCTGTATAGGCCGCACAAAATTCTCGCTCGCTATGAACGCAAGTTTAAACGTGTGTAAGCCAAAAACAAGGTGAAGCCCTGTGACGAGTCCGTACTGTCAACTTGTTTTGCAATAGTGCAATACTGCAATACCCACAAAGTACAGTACACCGTCAATCGTTATTAGCGTATATAACGCCAATTCGGTGCCCTTTAAAAAAAAAAAAAAACCCGAAATACAATCCATAATTATATTTTTTCCATTATTCTAATTAGGGTTTTTTTTCAATTAGCGTTAATAATGGATAGACACTGCGATGGAAATAGTGTGGCGTACGGACATGATATTTTTGTACAAAATAGTACTTTTTGATTTACAAAGGCATAAAAGACACTTAACATTATTGCGCACACATGTGAATGTGCACTGGAAGAGAGAGATGCAAACTCGTCGACAAAAATCACGTTCTCATATGTTCGTCCGTCGACCGTGTGAACAGCGCGACGGCGTACGAATTGTCAGATTTTGTACGAGTACACATAGTACTGTAGACATTGAAAGGGCAGGTATTTATTATTCAGGACAACCCAGATTATAGTTAGGGATTAATTAAGTATATATATTTAAAAAAAAAAAAAACTATATCCCGATTAGTGTTAATAACACTATTTTTTTTTTTACGCTATTTATTCCTTTACTCCAATAGCGATTGACGGTGTACTGTACTACACCGCCAATCGTTATTAGCGTTGTGTACACTAATTCCGTCCCGCTTTTTTTGTTTTTATTCTCAAATAGAATTATCCACACTATTTAAAAAAACCCCAATTCCATATTAGAATTGACGATTTCTTATAAAATTTCCAAATTCCCAATTAGCGTAAACCACGATAAATATTCGTATACTCTAAAAAAACCTACACGCTAATAACGATTGGCGGTGCACAGTACAGTCTGTAGTCAGCGACTCAACGGCATATAGCGCCTCCAAATATTGTCGCACGTTTCGGAGTACAGTACGGTACCCTAAACATGTTTATACTTGCGACGCGCCGCGCGGCGCGAGGCGTCGTAAAGCGAAATTGGAGTGAAAGGAGTGCAGGGCGACGTGGACCCCCTCACATGCGACCTTCACACCTAAAAACGCTCGATTCAGGTAAGTTCGAAGTTGTATGCTTGCACAGGTGCTTGACATAGTTGTCCTATTCGTACGGATTTCGACTTTTTCCCTAAAACTACGTAGTATTCGTTACTTTCATACCGTTCGTTAGTTTTCGCTGTACGATGTACGAAAACGTACGAAAACCGTCCCCTTAACCCTTAAAAATCCTTAAAAAATCATAAAAACGTACGAAAAACATACGGAAATGTACATCAATGTACGACATGTGTACCCTAAAAAACCTAGGAGTACGAATAATGTAAGGCAGCTGTACTGTAATTTACCGGAATGTACGAAATGCACGGGAAGTACCCTAAACACCCTAAAATCCCCCCATCACTAGCCCTAAAAGTACTGAAATATACGGAAGCCGTACGTCGATGTACGAAAAATGTAAGATTGTACATCTGAAATATACGGAATAGTACAAAAATGTACCCTAAGTATTTCAACCGTCAATAGTACGAAAAAATACGGACATTGTACGTAAATGTACAAATAAAAGTTGGCTGTTTAATATAAATATTTGAGAACGCACGAGAATTTACCCTAAAATTTCTCAAACCCACTAAAAGTAATGAAATGCATGAAAATAGTACGAAAATGTACGAAAATGTACGGATACATAGTCAGGTACGCATTTAATAACATTTTTTTCATCGTTAAATGCGTATCGTGCGTAGTATTCGCGCGTTCGTTCGTGCGTATTATGCGCACGGGACAACTATGGTGCTTGGTGTGTCCATGCCGCATCTGCCGCTGTACTGTATTGTACAGTACACCTTGAATCGTTATTAGCGTATAGAAATTATTAATGTAAAGAAAAAATTAGCGTCATTCATTGTAATTTAGTTCTATGAGACGTGGTAGACTATGATCCACTTCCTTAGATAGTATAATTTATTATATTTAAGGTATCAATGTCAAAATTTTGGGGTGCCGATATAGCGTACATAAGGCTAACAACGATTCACGTTGTACTGTACACCGTCAATCGCTATTAGAGTAAAGGAATAAATAGCGTAATTTTTTTTTTAGTGTTATTAACACTAATCGGGATCTTTTTTTTTTTGAAAAAAAAATATATATACTAATTAATTGTTAATCCCTAACTGTAATTTGGGTTGTCCTGAATAATAAATACCCGCCCTTTCGATGTCTACAGGAATATGTGTTACCGTACAAAATCTGACATTTAGTAAGCCGTCGCGCTGTTCACACGTTCGACAGACCAGCATATGAGAACGTGATTTTTGTCAACGAGTTTAGGTTTCTTTCTTCCAGTGCACATACACATGTGTGCGCAATAATGTTAAGTGTCTTTTTATGCCTTGGTAATTCAAAAAGTACCATTTCGTATGAAGATACCTTGTCCGTACGCCACACTATTTCCATCGCAGTGTACTTCCATTATTAACGCTAATTGAAAATAAAACCTAATTAGAATAATGGAAAAAATAGAATTATGTACTTCGGGTTTTTTTTGTTTGAAACAAGGGCACTGAATTGGCGTTGTATACTCTAATAGCGATTGACGGTGTACAGTACACCGTGAATCGTTATTAGCCTTATGTACGCTATATCGGCACCCCAAAATTTTGACATTGATACCTTAAATATAATAGTTACACTATTTAAAGACGTGGACCATAATCTGCCACGTCTTAGAACGAATGACGCTAATTTTTTCTTTACACTAATAATTTCTATACGCTAATAACGATTCAAGGTGTACTTCACCTTCCGCTTGCCTCCCTAGAAACCCTAACTATTGCCTGAACGGCTGAAACTTGTATCTTGCAGGAGACAGATCGAAACAGAGGGAAAGAGAGGAAGACACATGTGGCAGTTAGCGATAATCTCA
>JBBHKE010002220.1:31459-70278 GCA_037447655.1 Zygnema cylindricum | reverse complement strand
GCATTATCTAGCTTCCGTACGTCTCAAATGCGGTAGAATCACCTGTGCAGAGGACCCCATTTTTCGTACTGATAGACCAGCCGAAGGATCCTGGCTGAAGGATATTTTTGGATTCTGAAGCAGAAAGATTGCACGATAAGGGCGGCCCAGGTGACGGGATACTCACGGCGCGTCTGTCACGTTTGGAAATGTACCAATGGGCATGACTGAACACGATTGGTTGAAGGGAGTTGCTGCGTGGACACCCTAAAGTTATTCATGCACTTTTAAAATATCTATACAAAAATGTACACTTTCTGGACCATGGGAGGTGTCCACTCCCCCAGACGCCGCCAATTCTCGGAAGTACAATGTTATGTTTTTGGTAGGGCTGACTACGTGGCACGCGTATGTATTTTATACCGATGTCGTACTTTATTTAAGTACGCATTTCTCATTCTGCAACTCTACACCGCCAATCGCTATTAGCGTAGTGTACGCTAATTCCGTCCCGCTTTTTTTTTTATTTATTCTCCATTAGCGTAGTTCATTCTATTTTTTTAGGGTTAATTTTTTGGTACCGTACAAAACGGAAGTACGTCATGTTTTAAATAGTGTGGTGTACGGTAAGAGTCAGACCCTACAAAAACGTACCTTTTAAGTTAAAAAGTACAATTCATTTTGTTTAGTAGCCGTGGACGCATGAGAATGTGCGGTCTAAAAAGGGGATCAAATCGGGTTGTCAAATATCACGTTCGCATATATTCGTCCAACAACCACGTTCCAACTGTGTGAACGTACGATTTGTCAGATTTTGTTTAAATACCTATATTAGTGTAAGCATGTTTGCGACCGACATTTACTTTTTTCAAAGACCCAAATTATAATTATTAAACAATTAGAATGTATGTTTTTTTTCAAAATTTTCAAATTCTTAATTAGCGTAAACCATGGTAATTATTCATATACGTTAAAGAAACTTCTACGCTAATAGCAATTGGCGGTGTACTGTACTGCTTGCTGTCGTAAGTGACCTTGGATTGGTAGTCGTTACCGTACAGTAGAAGCTACCCTGACAAATCAGAAAGACGCCTCGGCACCGAATAGTTGGCTCGGCTCTACTGTCGACGGTCCTCCCACGCTGTAAATGTCGGCGAGATACCACGTGGCAAACCCTATTAAAAGTTTTCTACTTGGCGATATCAATTCGCGCGTTGTCGGGGAGGGTGTTAGGGCGGTATTCCGTCACGAACACATTGTAATCTTTTTCGTTGTAGGGACCTAAACGTTAGGCTTTCAAAGGGGAAAAACTATATCAAACTACACCGCCAATCGCTATTAGCGTTGTGTACACTAATCCCGTCCCGCTTTTTTTTATTCTTATTCTCAAATGGAATTATCCACTCTATTTAAAACAAAACCCTAATCCCTAATTAGAGTAATCGATTTCTTCCAAAATTTCCAAATTCCCAGTTAGCATACACCACGCTAAATAATAGTATACGCTAATCAAACGTACACGCTAATAGCGATTGGCGGTGTACTGTGACATAAACTACAGCATGTATCGCTATTAGTGTTGATAATCTTTTCGCCACTTAAAACATCTTTTCTTCGTACACTTTTGTCCGGCTCTCAATTTAAGACCGTCAATCGGAAGTTGAGAATCTTACCCTTCAATCGCAACCGTCAGATCTGAAAACCGACATGCTTGAACGGAAAAATGATGTTTCAAGAGACTAAAAGATCATTAACACTAATAACGATTCACGGTGTACTGGCTTAAGTACGCATAGTGTGAACTTCGTAATGCTCACGTACTACAAAAACCCGTGCCAGCGTGGCACTACCATATGTCATACAGTTTATAATTTTTTGGGTCATTCTATTATATGTTGCTTCTCAATAGTTGAAAAAATGGTAAAATTTCCGATTTTCTCGCCGACCGATGAACAAAGACCGAAATTCGGTTAGTACATCCTATCGCGCCGCAATTGGTACACTATCCATCATTAACAGCGTTAAAGATATATTAGTGTTAATGCGAAATCAAATTATGTACCACTAGTTTCATGCAAAAACACATAGCATACTGTGTTCCACAAGCTGCAATTGTGTAATTTACACTACACCGTGAATAGATTACTGCGTAAAAATATTTTAGTGTTAAGAAATATATAGTATTATTAACGCATTTGGATTCATGACCTTAAGCCAGCATTTACTTTAATCAACACAAGTAGCACTGGTTTGGATACACATTACCATAGTGTAGCGCACTAAATGGAAATTTTATTTAAAAAAGTGTGATTGGAAAAACATCGAGGTACAAACAGGTACAAAAAAAGACAAGATAACTGTTGAAGACTATAAAAGCCAAAGGATACTAAGGCACGAAAACAAGTGAAGTAGCTACATCTAACTACAATAACTGCCAAAATTAAGCAAATGTACCAAAAATGTCATTACACAAAGGGAAAATCTACAATATATGACGCCCAACAACTCTAATAAACCAAAGTCCACAGCCCCGAAGATCGTGGATGTGGACGATCTGGGAGGCTCCACTTGTCATCCGTCGTCGTGCTTTACTTTAGTAGAAAAGCAGCTTGCGCTCTTTGATAAGCCAATGATACACGTTGACGCTAAAAAGCAACGAGAAAACTCGATGAGGACGCTCTATACTATCGCTTTCGAATGTTTTCCGAACACAATTACGCAAAAAATCATGAAAAGACATGTCCAAAGAAGCGAACATCCCTCCAACCAAATGAGAGAAACAGGTTTGTCACGTCCCGATGAGAGTAATCTATTTCCTTCGAAGTAGTTATGTCTCGAGCCGCGACGCCCGATTGTAATGTTGCGCGAGAAGAAATGTGGTTCCTAATCGGATCCATGAGGACCACATCACCAACGGTCCTCCAAACCCCGTGGTGGGAAATTAAGTCAACCAAAGGACTTCGAAAACCATTAGATTATGAGTAAGGAGGAAGTATTAAATCATTATGTAGCGTGCTTCGATGCCAATCGCAACAAAGGCATCGCGAATAAACTCATGGCAAGAAAACATTCACCCCCTCGTGAACAATGAATTAGATGAATTGCTTGTGCGTCAACAGGCGCGATGTTAACGCAATAGGGGTGGCTTAAAAAATGGAGGGTGAGGCACACCTAAACAAAGGCGTATGGCAAATGTAAAATGCTTTAATGTCAAACGAAATGTAAAAAAAAACAATATGGCTTGCTACCACCCACCAAACCCCAACCGAAAACACGAATGTAGAGGAGCACACGATTGATTTGAAGGTAGTGCGTTCAACAGGTTGTGGAATTTAACATCTCTTAATTGCTTATTCATGCACAATTGTCAATGAGAGTTGTTGTCAACAATAAATGATCGAAAAGGTAAAACTTAGTTTCCAACATCAAGTGGCAAGTGACAAGAGTGCAAAAGCAGTGAGAAAGTGGCCACATAGTCAACGTAAAATGTGAGAACATGTTCGTATGATTCCCCCCCCCCATCTTTATTGACGTGAATAAAATCTGATTGCGTTTTTCTGTGTCACCATTAGCCGCTTTTCGTCTTGATGTCGTTTTTTTAGACTTTTTTGGTACCTTAGTAGGAAATAACGAACATATACCGTACGTACTAACACATTGCGTACATAAAACTGTGTAAATACCTCTTCGATTAGTTTGATCGATGTTATTTATATCGTACCCTTATTGACGTATTAAGCAAGTGTTAGTGTCATTTGTAATATTTCAGGTTTAAGGGTGAAAATTTAGGGGCGCGGATAGTGTTGTTAACATAATAAGCGATTCACGGTGTACAATAAGATTTTTTTGCCAAAAAAAGTCTAAAAGCTTGTTACCGAATGAATGTTATTAGTTGTACTAACGATTGGCAATGTAATTCAATCGGGCCAAAGTAAGTAATTGGAAGGACTTGGTGTCGGAAGTACCTGGTACCTATAGTATGAGATCGAGTTTGTACAGTGCGTACCCTTTGTTTTGGGGGTAAATTTGCTATATTATTTTTTTTTATAACCACAACAGTTCAGTACTGTACACTTTAGTACACCTTGAATCGTTATTAACGTTATGGACGCTATATCGATGCCCCCAATTTTTTTGGGTTTCACCTAAAATGTAATTAATAACACTACTTTTTTTTTTACGTTAATTAAGGTTTTGGTGAATTAGCGTTAATAATTGTGATTTATGATTTTATTGAATAGTGTGGTGTATGGACGTGTCACTCCGTACAAAATGGTACTTTGTTAAGTATAAAAGTACGAAACATGGATTAAGATAATCGCGATCGCATGTAAAAATGTGGTCAAAAGAAAAAGCATAATGAGATCGTACCTATTTTAGTGTAAATACATTGATCGCGTGTTAATTATAAGGAATAAAACCTACATTATAGTTATTACTAAATTAGAGTAAAAGGGCGCGACGGTGTACGATTTGTCTGATTTTGTACTTTTACCTATTTTACAATGAAGATCTTGATGGCATATCCGTTGAACCGAAATCAGCATTATGGATTAATTAACGGATTTTGTTTTTTTAAATCTTGAAAAACTAAAATTAGCGTTAGTAATGCTAATTATTTTTTAACACTGCTATTTTCTTAACGCTAATAACGATTCAAGGTGTACTGTACACCACCAATCGCTATTAGAGTAGATAACGCTAATTCGGTGACTTTTTTTTTTAAACCTGAAATACAATCCATAATTTTATTTTTTCCTTTGCGCCTTTTAGGTTTTTTTTTTTTAATTAGCGTCAATAACGAAAGTACACCGCAATGTTTATACTGTGGTGTACGGACACAATTTTCCGTATCAAAATGTACTTTTTGAAATACAAACGTACAAAAAGTAATTTAATGTAATTGCGCACGTATGTGAATGTGCACTAGAAAAAGAGACGCAAACTCAAGTATTCAGATTTTGGCATACGAATTGTCAGATTTTGTACGGATACATATATCGATGTAGACACCAATACGGCGGGCATTTATTATTCGAAAAAACCCAAATTAGAGGTAGTGATTAATTAATATATATGTTTTTTTTTATTTCCTTTTTCCCAATTAGCCTTAATAACACTAATTATTTTTTTACGCTATTTATTCCTTTACTCTAATAGCGATTCACGATGTACTGTACACCGTGAATCGTTATTAGCCTTATGTACTCTATATCGGCACCCCAAAATTTTGACATTAATACCTTAATTATAATAAATGACACTATTTAAGGACGTGGACCATAATCTGCGACGTCTCCTGGCACTATATTATTATGAATGACGCTAATTTTTTCTTTACTCTAATAATTCATATAGTATAGTAACGTTCCAAGGTGTACCCTTGTAAAACTACTATATATCTTGGTCATGTAAAATGTTAATTCGATTTTTTTTTGTCACTGGCCAAAATTGATTTAGGGTAGCCTTCCATCAGGCGAAAAGTGGGGTTGTTTACTGGAGAAAGTACCTTTTTCGTATTAAGCCGTACTGTTTTTTTTTTTTTTTTTACAAAAGATGTTAACCATAAATTTGTTAAAGATTCTCCAGACTTTTTGGAGAAAACTTCCACCGTCCGATTTTCATTTTTCTACGCAAACGCCCCTTCCGATTTTTAATTGTCTACTCAAAAGCCCCTTCTATCCAGTATCTGGCGAGTCTCCTCCAACTGTCCTCAGGAGGACACTTTGCACTTATTGGACGCGTGTATTGGTCCACTTGTAAAATCAGAGTCGATCCACGACGGACGTGAAGTTACAAACTTATATGTGGCAAATGGCGTGTACATTCTGACATCAAAGCCACCCTGTTCGACTACAAAATCTTGGTTGTAAGACGTTCTGTCACGCCTCCGCTGGTACAGCGAAAATACATGAACATACAAATGGTACATTCATGGACATTTGTACAAACTTTCATTTTGCAACGGTTTTCGTGGCCGTTGGTACAACGACAAATACAAAAACATTCATATTGTACATTAGCGTGACGCTACTATATATTTTAATCGGCGTCCGACTGTACAGATACGCAATTAAAATATTGTATTTTTCAAAACTTTCAATATTCTCGGCAGGCTCAATATGATCCTACGTGGAACCAATCGCAATCCAACACGTAAGCAATTTTTGCCTCGCTGACACGACCTCATGGAAAGGTATTCCAAATATTAATGCCAGCAAACAAAACCGTACGATTATTGGGAACGCTTGATAGAAGGCTACCCTTATACGGTGAAAGGGAATTTTGTTTACTTTCGCAAATTTTGTCCCCGTCCAATGTTTTTTAAAAAAATTAAGCAACCAACTGGTATCCGACGTGGAAATGGAGGAACTGAAAGTTGAAAATGGTGGACGGCTCACAATGCTAGACTTGGTACTGCATTGCCTCCTTTCTTTTTCAGCAGGACAAAAATTTCGGCCTCGAATATTTTGTTCCCCTAAAATTTTTCAGGCACGCATTAAAGTTGTCGACGTATATTTGTGCACGTATCGCATAGGTCATAAAGTTCCAAATTGGTTTTTGTAAACGTACGATGGCGTACGTATGTAAAGAAAGTATGAATTTACTGTACTGTGCCGTTTGTCGTATGTAAAGTGATTTTTTTTCCTTACACATATACGTTTCGATTCAACGACAAATGTAAGTTTCCGTGATTATATTGATTAACAATACGTCGTCATATAATTCTCCTGAAATATTATGTATGGTCGTCTTTTTGTCGGTTTGCGTCAATCTCTATATCGTCGCACGTCGGAATCATAGTTCAAAAGTGGGTGAAAGGAGGCCCATACAATATGCCTATTGTATGAAAACATACAATATGACCTTAAGACCCATATTGTATTCGGACCTATTCGGACCAATTAAAACATTCGGACCAAAATGTTTTATTTACACTGTCAGATTCGGACGATTGGACGGTCTCTGATCAAAGAAGCGATCTAAGAAGATCACAGGAAAAGCCCATACAACAACTTACGATAAAGGCGCCGACCAAAGGCCTACCATAAAAACGCCTACTTTTGAACTATGGTCATAATCATAGTTCAAAAGTAGGTGATAGTACACCCATACAATATGCCTATTGTAAGTAAATTTTACAATACTACCATAAGATCCATATTGTATTGGCCGCAAAATGAATTAAAATATTAATAGGGTTGAGTTCCACATGGTTCGATAGAGAATTAAACGTCATGTCTAAATTTGAAAAAAAGAAAGGACACAAAAATATTTTTACTGTGAGTTTTGAGCGACTTTCTATTAAAACCGTCAGATTTGGACGATCTGACGGTCGTTGATGAAAGTAACGATCTAAGACGATCACATGAAAAGCCCATAACACAACTTACGACAGGACTATCGTCAAATTCGTCCGCGGGTTTTTTTTTTCCGGTTTTTTTTCCCGCGCAATGTCATCCTACGTCGTGTCAGTTCGCTAAAAAATTTCGTTCGGCGGCGTGCGCTGTACTATGAGCATACGTCAGATTTGTACGCTTGTACAGGGGTGTGCACAGCACACACGCATACAGTACCTACGCTGCGCGAGTTTTGTGCCAAGCTTTGTGCGCCTACCAAAGGCCTACCATAAAAACGCCTACTTTTGAACTATGGTCAGAATGATGTTGGATTTGACGTCGTCGTTATGAAAGCCATAAAGTGAACTCTCATACTCTACACGTATAGTATGATCACATTTCGTTTTATTTCGCTCGCACATTACAGTACCCTCACGTTTCCGCACATTTATAATCCTTGTTTCGACGGCTCTAGTCCTTGCAGCACCGTCACGGGATACGATTGGACGGTCAAAAATTGCCTCCAAAATAATAATGACATAAATTAGTGTAATTACCTGACATCTCTCCATAGCTGCCGGAACGTGCAATGCTCTGGACTTCCGGAGGACCGTATCGTGCCGTACATTTCGGACGCCGCTATTTTCCACGCTTCCCGGAAAATACCCAGCAGGCCCACACGAGCGCCCACGTCAATGTTTTGTCCGCTCGAGAACAAGGCAACATAAAAATGCCTAATTATCATACATACTTAGGGGCGCATCTCCATGAACGTTTCCTTCTTCCAACATGTTTCTCAAGTGAAGTATCACATGCTATGTCATGACAACGTTAGCACCAGAGAATTTGTCGAATTTGCAAAGCTTCGCTATGTATATTTACTATTTTATTGTACATGTTTGCATGAATTGTACGACTTGTAAAAGTGAAGAACGCGAAATAAGAAATAGCCGTACCATGTCACGTAACGAAACAAAACAGGAGTCCCAGCCTCTACACCGCGCATCGTTTTCAGTGTCAAGGTTTAAATAGTGTGGAAGGCAATTTATCGTAACTGATGCTAATTAAGAATTTGATTTTTTTTTTCAGAAAGGTGTATTCTAATTTCGGCGTTAATGCTAATCTGGAACAGCAAAAATGGAAAATTTTATGTACGATTATATACATTATTATATGTATCCGTACAAAATATAAAAAAAAATCGTACAACGTTGTGAAATTTAAATATCCGTACATGTCAGACTAATTTACGTGTCAGACCAATCCCGTTTTTTTAGCGCACGTTCCTATGCGTGCGCGTCTGATTTAATTAATTTATGTAAAATTTTCACTTGAAAAGGTACATTTATATACGGTCTGACATCGACCGTACTCCACACTATTTAGACATTATTGTACTTTCGTTCTCGACCCTATTTTGTACGGTACCTTAATTATCGTCAAAGAAAAAATAAATTCATGTATCCTATTTGGGGAAATAAATCAAAATTTTAAGAACCCAAATTGTAGTTGTTAACACTAATAACGATGCGCGGTGTAGAGTTCAGGCGTCCAGCTAAGTAATATTACCTGGGGAAAAGTGCAAATCCTGAGATAGATGCGTAGAAAAGTTTGGCCGGCATTTTACAAAATGTTTTCTTCGCGAGTCACACTACTACACTACAGTACACCGCCAATCGCTATTAGCGTAGAAGTTTCTTTAGCGTACATGAATAATTGTCGTGGTTTACGCTAATTAAGAATTTGCAAATTTTGAAAAAAAACATACATTCTAATTGTTTAATAATTATAATTTGGGTCTTTGAAAAACGTAAATATCGGTCGCAAACATGCTTACACTAATATAGGTATTTGTGCAAAATCGAACAAATCGTACACAAATCGTACGTTCACACAGTCGAAACGTGGTTGTTGGTCGATTATATGCGAACGTGATATTTGGCAACCCGATATTTTCCCCTTTTTAGACCACATATTCTCATGCGTCATTGGCTACTAAACATAATGTAATCGCGCTAACATGTAATTGCGTAAATATTTTCCGGCATTCGCGGATGAAAAAAAAATGCGACGGCGTACGATTTGAACAATTTCGTACATGCACATATTGTAGTGTGGAGGTATTCTGAACCGATTTTTTTTACAAAGCAGTTTGCAAATTAGAGTGTACGAAAAATTAGAATAAAAATTATTTCCAAAAAATACGACATTCCCAATTAGCGTAAATAACGCTAATTGTTTCATTACGCTATCAATTTCATTACGCTAATAGCGATTCACGGTGTACAGTCCTGTAGCGGAGAAGAAAAACTCTTCTTTCCACTAAAAACAATTTAAAAAACTAGAAAATAGTGTGTCTTGTAATGGTAAAAACTTTTAGACCTGTGGTCTTTGTTGTTTCGGGCTTTCGTCGTTCTTCTTTTTAGTTTGTTTGCGAAATCTCGACCTTTTCCCCTTCCCATAATTTAGTGTTGTGGTGACGTCAGTTATGTGATAACGTCACACCAACATATTGTCGTGACGCCCTTCACGCGCTCAATTTAGGAGCATACGATAAAAAATACGGCACGTATCATGCGTACAAATGGATTAAAATACAGCGAAGTGCGCTAAGAGTACGCATAAAAAGAGTTTTTTTATGGTTTGAAAATTAGTGTTAGAAAGCAAAGCTTCAGATTTAGAATTGAAAGGGCTAATTAAGTGGGAGGTTTCTGTTAATTTTTAGACCTAATTAGGGGGATGAAAGGGGAATTGAAAAGAGGCATATTTGAGACGTCCATTCAGTTAATCCAACGGACGTACGTACCCGACTGTAATAGAGTGCTGTTAACAGTTAAGAGCGTCTACTTCAATTATTTCAACACTAAAAATAACTAGTCTTGTTTACGTCATCTGAACCGTCTTGTTAAATATCAATATTTAAATTCCTCCACGAATCCAGGATGTAGTCTGCCGAAATCGCGGTGCATCATACTCGATTTTTCAATCTATGGGAGTTCTCAGTTCTGGTTGGCGTCCGTTACATCCTCGCGCTGCATGTCCTTCACGGCTTTACCTCGTAGTCTGACGCATAGTTCAAAAGTAGGCGTTTCTCTTGTAGGCCTTTTGTCGGCGCCTTTATCGTAAGTTGTGTTATGGGCTTTCATGTGATCTTCTTAAATCGCTACTTTGATCAACGATAGTCAGATCGTCCAAATCTGACGGTTTAAATAAAAAGTCGCTCAAAACTCACAGAAAAAAATTTTTTTGTCCGATATTTTTTTCAAATTTGGACATGACTTTTAATTCTCTATCGATCCATGTGCAACTCAACCCTGTTACTATTTCATTTCATTATGCGGCCAATACAATACGGGTCTTGAGGGTATATTGTATTTTTTGCGTACAATAGGCATATTGTATGGGTGTACTTTCACCTACTTTTGAACTATGGTACACCGCGCATCGTTATTAGTGTCAAAGTTTAAATAGTGTGTAAGTAAATATATCGTCATTGACGCTAATAAATAATTTGAAAAAAAAAAAAAAAGGTTTATTCTAATTTCAGTGTTAACGCTAATTTGGAACAGCAAAATTGGAAATTTTTTTGTACGATTATATACATTATTATATGTATCCGTACAAAATATAAAAAATCGTACAACGTTGTGAAATTTAAATATCCGTACATGTCAGACTAATTTACGTGTCAGACCAATCCCGTTTTTTTAGCGCACGTTCCTATGCGTGCGCGTCTGATTTAATTAATTTATGTAAAATTTTCACTTGAAAAGGTACATTTATATACGGTCTGACATCGACCGTACTCCACACTATTTAGACATTATTGTACTTTCGTTCTCGACCCTATTTTGTACGGTACCTTAATTATCGTCAAAGAAAAAATAAATTCATGTATCCTATTTGGGGAAATAAATCAAAATTTTAAGAACCCAAATTGTAGTTGTTAACACTAATAACGATGCGCGGTGTAGAGTTCAGGCGTCCAGCTAAGTAATATTACCTGGGGAAAAGTGCAAATCCTGAGATAGATGCGTAGAAAAGTTTGGCCGGCATTTTACAAAATGTTTTCTTCGCGAGTCACACTACTACACTACAGTACACCGCCAATCGCTATTAGCGTAGAAGTTTCTTTAGCGTACATGAATAATTGTCGTGGTTTACGCTAATTAAGAATTTGCAAATTTTGAAAAAAAACATACATTCTAATTGTTTAATAATTATAATTTGGGTCTTTGAAAAACGTAAATATCGGTCGCAAACATGCTTACACTAATATAGGTATTTGTGCAAAATCGAACAAATCGTACACAAATCGTACGTTCACACAGTCGAAACGTGGTTGTTGGTCGATTATATGCGAACGTGATATTTGGCAACCCGATATTTTCCCCTTTTTAGACCACATATTCTCATGCGTCATTGGCTACTAAACATAATGAATTGTACTTTTGACTTAAATAGGTACGTTTTTGTACGATCTAAATCTGACCATATT
The DNA here is from genome assembly GCA_037447655.1 of Zygnema cylindricum. Classification (NCBI taxonomy): domain Eukaryota; kingdom Viridiplantae; phylum Streptophyta; class Zygnematophyceae; order Zygnematales; family Zygnemataceae; genus Zygnema; species Zygnema cylindricum. The sequence goes on along the minus strand of JBBHKE010002220.1, from coordinate 58,461 downwards.
CCACACTATTTAAAATATGGCGTACTTCTGTTTTATACGGCAATTAATTTTTAACCCTAAATAGAGTAAAGGAAAAAATAGAATGAACTACGATAATGGAGAATAAAAAAAAAAACGGGACGGAATTAGCGTACACTACGCTAATAGCGATTGGCGGTGTACAGTACATCACAATACAGTATAGTATAGTACACCGTCGATCGTATTTAACGTGTATAAATTATTAGTGTGTAAAATAATTTAGTGTCATGTACACTAATTTTGACTTACAATTTTTTTTTTTTTAAGTTATACACTAGTTTTTCAACGAACGCCAAATATGGGTACAAGTGATTTGTCGAGAGGATATTCACATTAATATATGTAAAAGTTTCGGTTTTTTAGGGTGTAGGCAATACGCGACAAATAAATGTACACTAAAATAGGTACACGTACGAAATATTTTAATTCACAAAGCGGTTTTTTGTGTGATAGCAATTTTTTTTTTTAAATATCCGTACTTATATAATTAAAAAGTACATTTTTATACGACCCGACACGTTTTGTTCTCCACACTAATAAAAATACACATAAATTAAACTGGTGTACACTAATTGTTCATCTCGTAATTAGCGTACAAGAAAAATCAGTATCATTTGCCCTATTTTAGGCCAAACCCTCAAAATTTAGGGGCGCGAAATTAGTGTTCAACACGCCAAATACGATCGACGGTGTACAGTACAGTACTGTACATTCCGGTCTAACACTTAGCAATGTAGAAATGTTAACACCTCATCAACTCTTTTACACGTGGCTAATATAGCAATACATTCAAGAAGCAATAATACAGTTTAAGGGTGTCTTATACATAAAACTACCCATAAATTGTACCAAATGTACGATTTAACCTCAAAACCATAGTTCAAAAGTAGGTGAAAGTAGGCCCATGCAATATGCCAATTGTACGCAAAACATACAATATGACCTTAAGACCCATATTGTATTGGTCGCAAAATGAAAAAAAATAGTACCAGGGTTGAGTTGCACATCGATCGATAGAGAATTAAACGTCATGTCTAAATTTTGAAAAACATTAGGACAAATTGTTTTTTTTTTGAGTTTTGAGTTATTTTATATTTTAACCGTCAGATTCGGACGATCTGACTGTCGCTGATCAAAGTGGCGATCAAGAACACCACATGAAAAGCCCATAACACAACTTACGATAGGACTATCGTCAAATTTGGACAATCGGACGGTCGCTGATCAAATTAGCGATCTAAGAATATCACATGAAAAGCCCATAGCACAACTTACGATAAAGGCGCCTACGAAAGGCCTACCATTAAAACGCCTACTTTTGAACTATGCTAAAAACGACGGCAAAGCATCAATAGTGTAGTTAACATATTAGGGTTTTTCTCCATGGAACAGAGAGCAATCCGTTTCCTGTCTCGTACGTGACAATAGCAACGCAGGAGAATGTAAATGGTCATTTTTGTTTTGTTTTGAAACGTGCTCGCTGATCCGTTAACTTTTGCGGGAAACGGACGGGCTCTCCGTTTCAATAGAGAAACACCCTCATTCTCCTGCTCTCCTTTTTTTATACACTTTAAATAATGTTACGAGGAATAAAGTTTAATTCCTAGCGAATCGAAAATATTTATTGAGCCAATTCTGAATTTCAAGGTGGACATTCCGGGTAGCGGGAAAAGGCGACGACAAGAAAAATGGGCAGGAAGAAAACGGGAATACGTCAACAAATATTGTGTTCCATGTGATATCGATTCTGTTTTAGCTCTAAATTCAACGTGTGAATATTTAATTTGTTGAAACTTTTTAAGCTTTACTTACATGTATAAGTACGTGGAAATGCCTTAAGTATGACAGCCTCCCTACAGGATGTACAGTAGGTCATAAAGACGTACGCGAGCAACCGCCTTGTGAAATTCCAATAAAGCCAGCAAGCCAAAACTTTTTGTCGATTCGGAACTAATAATAGTATTTATTATAGCCGTATTGATTCCGATACAGGATTGAGAATGAGTCACTTTATACTGGTTTGTATTGTGAAGGAGCTGCTAAATTGCCTTCCGCGCGCAACCGAACAGAACAGGAAAAAGCGTAGTCGAGAATAACGCAAGCCCAAAAGCAGCTGATCGGACGGTGGAAGATTGGTCCGCGGCCCTGGGAGAACCTCAGAAGATTGTAACTATAATTGTTTCGCCTAAAAATAAGAAAAATGTACAGAAAGATGACGATTACGTAAACGTATGCAGCTCGGCGAAAGGCTGGTGGGTTGGAAAACTGTGTGACGAGGGAAAATATTTTACCGTAGTAGGTGACACGTTTCAGTGTAGATACCGTATCAAAACCCCGACATGCATTGTTAGTTCCTCATTGGTTCATTTGGTCACGGTGTCTGCTATACCGTAATTCATTACGGTAAAGATATTTCTGACTGCTATAGCGGATCTGTTTGGTTACCATCCTAAGCATTTATGATCGAATCATCAAGTACACATTTTGACGATCCCTCAAAACAAAGTACAATCAAATCGCACGCGGATACATGATGTCATTGATGGACCACATGACCAGATCCCCCCATTGTATCCGATGCATTCAGCCGCTTGCAACTTGCACTTCTGTCTTATCGCGAGAAAAACTTTCACTGATCGACAAAAGTTGGAATTTTATAACTTTCCGTATTTATGTACGGCTTATTGCAAAAAACTTGCAAACTTTTCCTGTCTTTCCGGCTGTCAAAAAGTGTTTGCTCTTGTGATGACGATCAAGAAGATATTGCCTAATCGTTGACGCTGGACACTGGAGTTAGAAAACTTGCGAACCCTTTATTTAATATCAGTTGCCTACTACTGTCGGGAAATGGATGTTGATTGCGAGAGAGTTATAGCTTTAAAGCTACTTTGAACTTTTGTTAAAAAATCTGAACGACAAGGAGGTTTAAGTGAAGCATAGCTAGAGTTAGCCTAGACTCACCTATTTAATTGGTCTCTTCACTAGGTTTATCCTTTGTTAAACTTGGGAATGTTCTTCTCAGGTTTACTTTTGTTACTGCGTAGCTATGTATCAGAAGATGAATTCCAGTACTTTAAGCTACTGTGCAGTACATTGGAAGAAACAATTGAATGACAAGATTTTTACGCAGGAAAGTTTAGTTTTAGTAAACTATGTTCGGTTGTTAAATTTAACAAGAGTGAGCTTTTGACTGAATTAATAGTAACCTCTTCTACAAATATTTTCTGTTTATTATATTTATTTGCCAATAGTTATATCATGGATAACTATACATGCTTTGTTGTGGATCCCATTTGGTAAAGAACATGCAGTCGAGTGATTCAATAAGTATGGCAGAGAGTAGTGTCGTACTTGAAGAGGAAATAGACGAGAATTATGAGCCTACACAGGAAGGTAAGATTGTTGGAACTCAATCAATTTGTCTAGAAAAGAATCCAAACAACATCTTTGCCATTTTCATTTTGTTCAATTTTTTTGTAAAGTAAAAATTTCACTTACAATTTATAAAAAAGTATTATTCGTATCATCCTATAGATTATCCTCATAGAATATGCAAAATTGTACGCCAGACTGCAAAGGAAATGTCAAATGTATCACCGCAGCTGTGTTTTGGGCAGAAGGACGTTTCGGATAGAATCCAATCTAGCTACCGCGCTAAATCACAGAAAACCCTTCTGTCACTAGCTAACTTCTGGAGTCTTCTTTCTCAGATATTCTTGAATATGCACAATGGCTTGGGATGAACCTTCCGGAGGAGAATGAGCTCCTTTGGATTGCTAGAGAGGGACTTAAAGCTCCTTTACCAGACCATTGGAAGCCATGGTACATTGTCCAGTGTAGCTCTCCACTTTGCCTCTATGTTCTCAACTTTTTGGCGTTGGGGCTGTTTCTGTATTATCTTTCTTTTTGGTTAAACCTGCAGTTCCTAAGTAAAACCTCATCGAGCACTTGAACTGACAAAGATGTGAACTTTGTGAACATTTTATCGTGATATGTTTTTTCCAAGAGGTTTTGCGCACAGAATCTAATCTCAGCTAATGTGGTCGGCTGGTAAACTGGAATGCAGCCGTACGGCAGATGATGAAATTTACTATTTTAATTTTTCGACAGGAGAGAGTGTTTGGGATCATCCCTGTGATGAACATTACAGGTGAGCAGAGCCTGTTTTACTATGCTGCATTATGCTCAACTAAAGACGAAAGCAAGCAAGTGAGCATTTGAATTTATGAATCGGTGTCCCTTGTTGAACTGGAAATATTATCGCTGGTTGTTTTAATTATTTCGAGACTGGGAGAAGTCACCGAAGTTCAAGGAGGAAGCAGTTAGAAACAATTTTGAAACCTTTTCAGAGGAAGAGCAATGCAGATAACGTTCTGCTCGTAAGTAGTAGGGCTCTGATTATCAGCAGCCTAACTCAGGCATTTTTGTTTCCAGCGTGAGCAGTTGATACCGTTGAGATATCAGAGGACGACCTCTGGCAGGTCTTGTAAATGGTTGTCCCTAAGGTTATCTTTAGTAACAGAGGTTCTATTTTGGGCACCAGGAACTTGTATAAAGAGGAAAAGGCGAAGGTGCAAGCCAGGAGACTGCAAACGGTCCATGACCATCAGCTGCCTCCTCCGGGGCAGGCTGTCTTACAGCATTCCATCTCCATGCAGCAGCAGCCACAGTCAGGAGAGCCCAAGTCAGGGTTGCTTCGTCAGGCATCCTTGCCACCGCAGCCAGCCCATCAACTGAAGCCTCTGCAAAGAATGGGCTCTTTGCAAGCACTTCATACAGCCCAACAGAGGAGCTCTGTTGACGAGGTGAAGGATTATCCTTGGGCACATATGATTGGGTGCACCTTGTTATTGAAACATAAAGATCAAAATTACTCTCGATTGTGGCATAATGCAGGAAGCTCACAGGTTTCGTGATTACTGTTGTCATATTTTTGAATATTTTGTTGCCACTGGCATTCAGAAGGTGTTACGTGATTATTTCTGTCTCTATGTAGTTTAAGGACATTTTTTTTCACATGTATACGAGGAGCTGGCGTTGTCTAGGCAACATTCTTTTTCTATCACAACAGCTGGTTTTCATGAGGCGAGGGAGCTTATTTTGCAGGAGAAGCGGCGGAAATCCAGTGGGGAAAAAAACATGCCTTCTCTTCAATCTCCATCGAACCAGGCCCGCCCCTGGGATGCTTTGGGTTCCAAACCTGATTCACCCATTCATGACGGATCAGCGAAGAACAGAGGTCAGTTTAGTTTTATTTTCCCTCTTTTCCCGCTCTCATTTTTCCTTCATTTTCCTTGCAAATGTCTTCTTATCCTTTGTGTCTGTTCTTTGCTCAAATTAAATGTCACAACTGACAGGCCCAACTGTATTGTTTGGGAATGGCCTTAGTTGTTTTAGGAATCATCACTACAAACTTACTCGGATTATGGTCTCTATATACTTTTCTACAATCAGTTGATTCATTGGTGTTTTGTATGCTACTGTTTTATCTGCTTGTTCCAGGATCGCCAGGAAAATTGAGTCGCTCCTCTGGTCGAAGCACACAGAACTCGGGCAGTGAAGCTGAAGGTCCACACAAAGGTTCAAATAGGACAAGCTCTTTACAGGGTTCCAACAGGCATGTGTCTGGAGGGGAAATGGACTCTTCTAAAGTGGACCAATACACTTTCAGTCATCCAAAGTCTGGGATTTTGAAGAAGACTGGGAATAGCCTTTTATCAAGCAATGGGCGAAATTTTGGTACCTGGTCTCCTGAGGTCTCGGGAGGGCCCAGTCAACGAGCTGTTGCTGCTTTGACTCGAGGTGGCTCTGGAGATCTCACGGTGACAACTCGGACTACCGGTAAGTTTGAGACCCTGGCTAGCTTTTTTAGTATGTGTTATTCTTCAGCCTAACTATCTAACCTTCAAAGGTCAGATAATGGCGTCCTCTCATAGTAAACGGGCATGGTTAGCAGCTGCAGCAAAACATTGGGTGGGGTTTATTTTGGGACTTAATGCATCATAAACTTGTTTCTCGAGCAAATGCCAGGGCAGCTTGGTGTCGTTGAGTTGTGTCTAAGTTTCTTTATTCATCTCTCGTGTTTGTACAGAAAGTTTCTATTTAGGCTATGGCCATATTGCATGTCTGCCTAAGACTGACCACAAAGTCGACTGGAACTGGATGCATTTCATCTCCCTGTGTTGCCTCCGCCTTTGCATGTTGAACAGTGTATTCGATTGAGTAACTGATGAACTGCGTCTTTAGTTTTCTGAGTAGTTTGTTTCTTTAATTTTTTCCAGGAGCGTCAGAAGATGTTTTCTTCTGTTGTCACTGTGTTATCAGTGTTTTTTTTTTTTCTTTATGGTGTATCATTATATACTTGTCTGCAAATGGTTGATGCCTTTGATTGAATTGTTGCAGCCTTCAGAGCATGCTTATTTCTTCTGTTGCTGGTGCAGTGCTCATTTGAAGCTCAAGTCCTCAAGATACTGCTCTGATTGGCGGAATGGGCTATGTTGTGTGTGATATCAGGAGAATGGACTGACTCAGAGACAGATGATGGACCTGTCCGGAAGATGCAATATCCCAACTCTCCACATGTTCGAACCCATGCTATGGCACAGAGTGGGGCGGGGAAGGAAAGATTTAAGTTTGTCTCAAACTCCCTGCGGCGATCTGAAAGCGGGAATCCCCTCGGAGCTGTACTCGTTGCCGCATCTCGTTATGGTGTGTTTCCAGACCTGGGTTTCATGGAGACTTTCCCTCCATATGATCATCAGATTTCTGCTTTGTTGACGCTATTTGCTGGTGGCACAGTCTTTGATGGTCTATTTTCTTGTGTGAACCTTTCCCTGACATATGCTGGTTTTTTTAGAGAGTTCTGGACACTGCTAAATTACTTGTGGTGCACAAAAGGTAACGGCGAGATGTGTAGTTGTGAAAGAATTGTCATCCATTTACAATTCAGCTTTAGAGTGGACGAGTTGGTAGGTACCTGGAGAGCCTTTGAAAGAAATTTTTATTCTTCATTTTTATGAGATTCTGCTCGCAATATAGAACAAGGGCTACCTTGGGTTTCATGGAGTTCCGTTATTAAACTTGGGCTATTTCTTCAATTTGAATTTGAGGTTATTCTTCGACTATAAGGGATATTTAACATGAGAAAACGACACAAAGGAAGGGTACATATCTGATAATTTCCACAGCAAAGTGTCTCAGTTTTGTCAAAAGTAACCCCTTAACTCCATTAGCCATGCATAGTTCAAAAATGTACTTCTAACTACGAAATTTTAATGATTTGCCGAAATGCCGTGCACCGGCTCCGGAAAATAAAAAAATGTCACCCGAACGACTCTTGTACACTGAAATTTGCGTTTAGAGAAGCATCATCAGCTGTGTAGATGATGTTCATCATTTGGCGCTTTGGAGCGTCTTTCGATGCATAGAAAATCTTTGTTAGTTCTAACTACTTTTTTGCGAAGTACATCGCCAATGAAGGTGAGTCCTAAGAGATATCCATAATGTGTAAGCTTATCTGCTCTTGGCAGTGGTCTTCTTTTTGAGGCCTTGTCCAAAGGAGTTTGGAAGGGTCTTCAAATGAGCTCTGTGCTTATTTATGAGCACCGATGTGTATGTCCCCCAAGCATGGCCTTATATGCTGTGCCAATGTGGCATAATATGCTTTGTTCATTACGCTAGACGTTCTGTGTGTCATGTCAGTGGATTTAGAGTCTGATGTATTATCTGGGGAAGGGTGATGCCGGCTGGTTCAGTAAAGCATTAATTTGTTCATGTTCCTCCTTGGCTCGAGCGGTGGGACAGCAAAGATTAGTGACAAGGATCGGGAACACGCTGGTCGACAACTGCAGCAACAGAATCAGCTCTCACCATCAAAGACCAATGGAAGTCCTACGGTAAGGAGTTTCGGATGTGGAGAGTCGGTCATTCTGAAACCAATGTTCTTCTCATGGTAATACAGAAGTATGTCAACATCGAAAAAAAAGACAACATCCTTGTTTGTCATTTGTGGGTTGAAAGATTGAACCAGGAAAACAGTCTTGATTTGTGTTTTTTGTCTCCACTTGATAGGCATACTGCCCTATTAATCTATATCGAGATCTCTTTGCACGTTTGTTTTTTATGCGTAACCTGATCTCAGCTACTTGAAAACTCTACCTTTTTTTCATCTGCAGATCTCTGAGCGAAGGCAACAGCACCCAGAGGAAACAGAGATGGCTTCTGGGGAGCAGCGAAGGCAGGAAGATCAATTTAAAAGAGGATTGGAGGTGAGAGACAGTGATATGGATTCAGGAGAAGATGGTCTCAAACAGCAATTGGGGGATAAGCAAAAAAAGGAGCGCGAAGAATATACTCACACTCTGGTAAGGAGGAACCGAAAAGCATGGCAAGTTTGGAAAGAGAGATGTTGGAGTACAATGTTGTCAAAAAATTTGTGATGTTTTTGCAATGCACAAAAAATATCTGCCCAGTGTAATGGTCGTCAAATCTTTTTTCTAAAGGTTTATGCTGCCAATTGGCCTGGTTAACCATCCTGTGGACATGCATCAGGATTGTGTTCATGCAACATAGCAGCTCTGTGATCCAATCACATTGTGTGTTGTTGGTCTTGTCCTCTACAGTCTCTGTTTCTAGCACAGTGTTTACAGAACTAGTGCTGATTGATTTTTTAAGCTGAAATAAAGGAGATTCCTTGCAGGTACATTGGGCTATTGTAGTTGTTAAGCTGTTGAGTAGGGGATGGAGTGTTTCCACCTCTGTTAAACTTGAATATATGACACAAAGTTTCACTTATTTCACTTACACCAGACATTGTTTGACTTGAATTTCTTGGCTTTTTTCTTGGCTTTTTTCTTGGTATGCCTCCCTTGCCAATGAACCAAATGCGGCAACATATCCTGCTGTGCGAGGTTGAGGGTATGCAGGATGGGCAAGAACGAAGTTCAGGCAGTCGAGACGATCGAAAAAGAGAGGTGGAGGAAGGAGGTCATGTCTGGAAGGGACATAGGCAGACAGAGCAACATGAACACTTGGCACGATTAGATGAGGAGCTGGTTTCTCAGGTCCAGGTGAGATTCTTGCTGTTATTTTTTAACAGAAAGTCTTGTTCATCCTCCTGTTCATCAAAGATGCTTCTTTCCATTTATTCCCCAAGCACCCAACAGATAGCAATGTAGAATGATTTGATGTGCTTGGTGTAGGATATTTTTTTTCCTCTTTTCCTGTTCAGCATCATGTTTAAAGGTACGATAGGCTTGGCCAGCAGGCTTTCTGTGGGGCTAAGGAATGGCACTCAAGGTCTTGAACTTACGTGCATCCACATGTCAGTACGTTTGGAAAAATTATTGTTTGCCTCCTGAACCAGTGGGTGGCGGGAGGGTTGAACTGTTTGTGAGTTTGGGTCTATATTAGAGGCTCTTCTCAACGTAGTTCAAACAAAATTCTGCTTTCGAGTGTGATTAGCATGTATTGCATGGAACTTGGTGGTTCAAAAAAGAAGTAGAGAATTTTGCCAACAAATTGACAGTCATGGTCGGCAGCAATCTTTCCCATTCTCGTGCTGTCTTCCTGACCCCGGGGAAGTAAAACAGCCAGGTGTATTTAGAATGCACACCAGGTAGTGGTGGTGCCAGGTATTGTGCATGTATTGCATGTGTGAGGTCACCCTGGCCTTGCGTGTATCCAAGCTAGAATACTAATCCATAGCATCAGAGTACTTTCAAGCAGGATTTAAACTAGAGATTTTTCAAGGTTTTCTTTTCATTCCTGTGAAGGTTGAGAGTTAAGAAAATCTTACTTGCCATGACTAAGGTCCTTTCCCTCCTGCTCTTTTTTTTTCTGACCAGGACGACGAAGAGGCGCGCTTGCAAGAGATTGCGGACGCCTCCCACAGGCGCTTAGCTCAGTTTGAGGCTGAATGCGATGCCAGACTTGCAAAGTTTCAAGCAGAGAGAGAGCAGCTCATGCGGAAGCGTGAGAAGGAGATAAATAGACTGGCTGAGAAGCTAGGACAGGTCAGGGTTCAACAAATGGCTGTGTCTCATGTTAGTGGCATGGAACAGGGTGTCAGCTTCACAAATAGCTTTGTATTTGTTGGGGCATGCAGACATTACAGCGGCGCCAGAAATGAAAGAATGTTGCAATACGCGGTTTTGTATGCATACTTGAGTCTATTTTAACGCCATACGAAGCTGTCTGACTGCTTTTGTCAGGAACCTATAGCTCTGACATCCAAAGCTATTCAGGTTCCAAGAGCTACTACTTGTTAAATTCTTAGTGTGCCAGTGTGGCTATCAATGCATAAAAAAAAAGCTATCCTTTCCTTGTCATTATTGCAGCCTTACTAATAGACCAAATAGTTTTTCCTCTTAAATATTTTTTAAATTTTAACCTCTGAAGGGTTTGAAGAATTGTGTGCATGGTAGGGCAGCCCCTCGATGCAGGGGCACTGGGGAATGCACGAAATGTGGTGGCCGAGGAAGGACGAGCTCTAATTGGACAGGAGAGAGAGATGGCGATAATGGCTGCAAGAGCCATTGGGGAACGTGAGAAGCAGAAAATGTTAGCGAGAATTCAAGAAGAGCTTGGTGTGCAGTTAGCAATGGAAAGGCGGCGAATGTCTATCGATCCTGAAAAAATAGAGGTGGTAAGTGGACGTTTGTATGATACCACATAAATATGATTCGACATGTTTGGCGAAATTACACTGGACATCTGTGCTGTGATAAAAGTATCCAGGCCGCTGTTTTTTTGTTTGGTTAATTTGGGGCGTCAGTCTGTCACCTGTTCAGACCTGACACATAAGTTCCTGAAGTTCATGATGCTCTCAGATTTCTCCTGAGGTACTTGTGGTTGATTTTTTTTGGGGGATTAAGGTGGATGGACAGGAGCCTGCGAGTACAGGTGAAGTTCGTAGCAATCCTGAGGCTTTGGTCCGCCAATGGAAGGCCACCATGGAGCAGGAACAAGCAGCAGCAAGCCAGAGTCAGGGTGAACAGGTACCAGTTTGAAATAGGAATCGCAAGATGTAGTTTGATAGGAAAAATGAAATCTGTGAAGTTGTGGTGTTGTGAACTTAATGGACAGGAGCACATACTGCATAAATGTATCTAATTTTTGTTTCATCTGGAAAGCATTTTAATTCCTTCCTCAACTTTTCGTTGACTGTGTAGCTGTCCAATACTTTTATCTTCCTATTGTGGATAATGTCAAGGAAGTCTGGCTTGAATGTTTATGTTTGCGTCGTTTGCAAGAGCTCTGATAAGTTTAGAATAACTAAATGCCGCTTACTTTTGACCCTGTGTGATGGAGTTTGCAGGCTGCGCGAATCAAAGGTATTCTTGCTGAGGATGAGGTACGAATGCTAGAAAGTGCAAGGAGAGAAGCAGCAGCTCGAGTAGGCAGGGCAGTGGAACAGGAGGAGAGAAGGGAATGGGAGGTTTTGATGAAGCAGATGCGTGACAGAATCCGAGTACGAATAGTAGAAGAGGAGAGGAAGGCCCTACAGCAGGAGAGGCTGGAGATGCTGGACAGAGTCGGAGAGGTAGTGGCAGAACAAGAGGACCAGGAGCTGGAAAAGAAGAGGAAGGAAATGCTGGAGAGAGTCAAGGAGGAGGTGGAAGTGGAAGCTGCTATGATAAAGCGGGCGAAGCTTGAAGGTGCTCAGAAGAGGTTGGAAGAAGAAATGTCAAAGTGGGAAGTAGATGAGAGAACAACCATGGCTGATAGAGTGAATTGGCGGGTTAGGGAGCTGGAAAGGGGGGCTTTGGAAACTGAGCGGGCCAAGGTTATGGATTGGGTCCGGAAAAGGGCAGAGAATGAGGGGAGAGACTATGCCGAACAGCAGCGAGCAAAAATTAAGAAGAGAGTTGATGAGGAGGAAATGCGTTTGATGGAAATTTTGATGGCAGAAATGGAGGAAAGGGTGAAGGTAAGGATCACAGAGGCTGAGAATGAGCTATTAACAAATGCACTAGGATCAGCCAGGGATGATAGAAACGGAGAAGGGAGGCCAATAGGTAGTCAGGGAGACGGGGACAAAGCTGAATTGGAGGAGTGGTCTACGATCGAGGCGCGTCGAAAACAGATGGAGATGAGAGTTGCTGATCAAATTGCAAGTGAGGAGGCTGAGCTAATCGTACAGAGAAGGAAGGAGATGTTGGCGAGGGCAGAAGCTCTACTACAAGATGAGGAAAGGAGGACTCTGAGCTTACATAGGAGAGCCAACAGCAGATGGAGTCCAGATAGAGTTAGTGGGCCTGGCAAGTTGGATGGGGTGGTGAGGAGCATGGAGAAAACCCAAGCTGATATGTTTCGGGAATTGCAGGCGAAGATTGGTGGGGAGAAACAAAGTCTAGAAATAGCGATGAGAGAACATTTGGCATCAGTGAGGAAGGAAATGGAAGAAAGAGAAAAGAGGGAAATTGAACAGTTGAAAATTGAGATGAGGGCACGAACACAGAGAGCTGCTTTTGAAGAAGAGACGCTGGAGATGGATAGAGTCAGAAAAGATATCAAAGAAAGAGTTGCAAAAAGCATGGATGAGCTGGAGAAGGAGGTTAGAACAGAATTGACGATGAAGCTTGAGGAAGATTTAAGAACCGAAGCGGAAGAAGCACGGAAGCTTCTGAGGCAGGAGATGCTGGACAGAGTAAGGACAGAAGTACAAGAAGAGGCGCAGGCAATGAGAATTGCAGAGCAGGAAATTATGGCACAGGAGAAGGCTGCGTCTCGAAAAGGAGATACCAATACAATTCAGGAAAGAAACAATGGGGAAGGGGAACATGGAGGCAAAGGAGAAGCGGAGCAAACACTGACAGAGGAATCAAAGGATGAAAGGCAGGCTGAGAAAGACATTCTGAAGGCTCAAAGGGAGAATATCATGCAAAAAGAAGAAGACCATCTGTGGAATAGGAAGGTGGTGGAACTTGAGGCTGCGATTGAAGAACAGTTGAAACAAGAAAGGGAAGAAAGGTATAATAAGGCACGGAAGGCCATGGAAGCTAATCTCAGGTACCAGATTGCAGAAAAGAGAGAGGCAAGATTGGCCAAAGCACGGACAGAGAAGGTGGATACCGAGGGAAATAAAGATGATGGGGTTGAGGAGGTTCTTATGGAGGCAAAGGCAAGATTAACAGACGAATTGATGAAAGAAGTGGAAGCTGAGGTTGCTGAATACCGGGAGAAGCTTATGTTACGTGCAGAAAATGAGGAGAGATGGAGGCAAGTGAGTGAAGAAATGGCTGAAGAGAGGGGGAGGGTTGAGAGACAGGCGGAGGCAGCTCTGAAGGAGGATTTTGCACGTATTGAAGCGGAGAGAAGATCACAAGCAGAGGCTATTCAGCAGGAACTTACAGCAGGGCTGGAGGATTTCAGAGCTCAGGTGAAAAGTAGGTTTGAGTTTGATTGTGCACGAATCAGGAAGGATGCAGAGAGGGGTTTGGAGAGAGTGAAGGAGGACATGGAAGAAAAGATGGATCAGAAAGTTGCTAGATTGAAGGCTGAAACAAGGCAGAGGTTTGAAAGAGTATGCCGGGAAATGGACGAAAATCTCATAAAACACGTGGAGGAAGAGAGGGCAAAGCGGGTGGCAAGGCTGTCTTTAGAGTTAGACAACGAAGAAATGGAGATGAGGAGGCAGTGGATGGAAGGAATGGAACGTGAGGAAGCAGCTGTCAAGTCATTGAAAGAACAAAGGAGTGAGAGGAGTTGGAGACAAAGTGTGAGGGTGAGAGAGGGGCCCAATGTACAGGTAGAAGAACCTGTAAACCATGGGACCTCTGCTGGCGATAGAAAGTGGGAATCCAATGGAAAGCCACAGAGCTCTGACAACAGTAGATGGGGTCCAAAGAAGCTGCAAGAGCTTCCAACTTTATCAGAGTGGGAAGAGAATGAGGGTGAAGATTCGGGTCGCAAATCTGGAGCCGAAGGACAATTGGCTACTCTGAGTTCACGAGATGGAGAAGGAGGAAGTCAGGGAGGGAGCCAAGGAGGGTTCGGCAGTCAGCCACAAACACTATCAGCAGAAAATGCTGGCTCCATTACGTCAGGGCTTCTTAGTCAGGAAAGCAAAGACGAGACGAGTAGCATGAGAGAGAGGTCGATAAGCTCACAGGAAGAGGCAAAGGAAGAGCATCTTAATGCTGTCACAGAGGAGAGTGGAAGACAGGAAAATAACGGGCCTCAAATGAAGTCAACAACTGAAAGAGACTTGAACAAGGGTGCCTCTTTAGAGGGTCAACTGGTCCGGGCATTGGCATTGTCAGGGCCATCATCGCACGGTCGTGCGAGAGAGGCGGAAGGGTTATACCATGAGAGGGAAGGACTTGAGGAGCAGACTCGATGGGGTACGGGTGGGCCTTATGCCGCTGAATTAGAAGATGGAAAAAATAGCAAAGGCTCTCCAGAAACTTCAGCAAGCAAGGTGGAATCTCAGTTCAACATAAGAAAAAGTATAGAGGGAGAGAGACCAAGCCATAAATGGAGTGAAGGAGGCTGGACCACAAGAGGTAGCCATAGACGGAGCCGATTTCGAAGGCGAGCAACAGATGAGAGTGATGACTATTATTCAGCGTGGACAGATACGAATACAGAAGTGTCATCTGTAAGTCATTTGGCTTTTATCTAATGGCTTTTCCTAGCTAAATCTTAAGGTCTTTCTCAGTAGGGGATCTTTTCATTTCTGGGTGTAGCCTTCATTTATTTTCAATTCATCTTCAAAATGATGTGTTCTCTTATCTTTGTTTTGATTCCTCCAATCCATTCCCATCTTTTGCTTCTTACCATGAATTCCGGATGACTGATAGGTGAGAAAGTGTCCATAGATTTTTCTTACATCGTTTCTCTCTTCTGTGGAACAGCTGGACGGGGATTCTGAAAATAGACGGCATTCAGCAGGTCGAAGACTTGTATCAGTCGGGGAAAGCTCGCCCCCCAAATTCGCATCAAGGTAGTCCTACTTCTGACATGAAATTCAGTTCAAATGATGCAGTATTCAACAGTATTTTCTCATCTATCCGAATATCGACGCAGCAATTTTAGTGACCTTTGTTATTTTTACTTGTAATTCTAATTCAGCTCATACCACTCAAAATGGAAAGAACTATGGATGTGGAATGGGCAGACAGCACAACATTCTGTGGGTGTTATTTGTTCAAAAGAAGAATAAAATTTTGAGCATCAGTAGTAAGCAGGTTCTGTTTCTGCTGGTTTCAAGCTTGTAGCACATGCCTTAAGCGTATAAATACCTTGGTAATATCTTCTCATTTATTCAATCTTTCTGAATGTCCTCAGATTTCTGCAGTAGGTCTATGTCTTTCTACAAAAATAAAAGGTTTCGTATCTCATTATTTACTTTGTACCTTTCATTTACAGTTTGTCCCTTTCAGACCGGGTGAAACGGTTTGTATCAGAACAAGAGCAATTCTTACGAGATCGTCAGACTGTAATTGAGTTGGCACGTATTGATTGGAGGAGACGCATGCAGGCTCTGGAGCTGGTAAGCTTGTTTATGCAATATCGCAAATACTGCAGATATCTAAGAAATACCTTATATACTTATTCAATCGAACTTTTTGATTCCTGCACCTAAAATCTTGTAGCTGAAACGTGCTGAAGCAGATGGGCACCGCCGCTCATATGTGTCCGTTGTATGTGTACAATTTGATTTTTGTGGGGGAAGCGATAAGATGGCATGAATGCGATTTCTGACAGCCATGTGTGTCACCGTGAAGACTCCTCTGGTGATGTCACTACTTCAGAATAACCCATGAAATTCTAGGCATGTCTTCTTCTTTTGCTTTGGACAGCTATCAGATGAAGACGAGAGGAGGAGGAAAGGTAACTTTATGATAGAAGTTAAAGGAACTTTGGAACAACATGCCCAGCAATTACAGGAGGACGTCCGACATGTTCGAGCTCTTCGATTTGCCTTACCCTCAAATCCTATCTCTAGCAATTTGGAAACTCTCCTCAATGGATCCCTTGTTGAACGGGTTGATTCGGACCTGGCACTTAACAGGCGGCGCATGGACATGGAATCCTTGCGGTCTTCAGGGAAAATTGACAGTGAGTTAAATCAAATGTACAGAAAAATGGACCCGCGTCATTCTCGTGGTCTTTCAGGGTTGGATTCTGAACAAGCTCGCCTTTTCCAGAGTGCAGATTCTCTCCAATTTCCTTCTCCACGTTACTGGGACTGGTTGGGATCAGGAGGGAGGTCCTCTGCTTGGGCTTCGCAGCCTGGCAGTCCCACTTCAACCGATTTTGGGATTTCCCATAGTGAGAGGAGGGGAGTAGGAGACTCTCACGATCATGGGGAAAACAGAGGACGGGCTCGTAGCGTAGGAAGGGACACATGGCTTGAAGAAGTGTACAGGGGAGGAATGGGAAGTGATGGCCCTGAAAGAGTCGTCGGCTCTCGTAGAAATGGACATAAAGGAGAAAGTCGGGAACGTTCAAGGGATAGGGATATTCTGGATAGAGGGCGACATTCTGACAGTGAATCCCTTAGAGACCGGGCCGGGAGCTTGAAGGATCGTATAAACAGAGGTTCTTCAGACCTGGAAGCTTTCACAGGTTCTCTTAACAACATGTGAGTCGATGTAGACATTGTCCTCTTTTTGTTTGTCCATACTGTATGTTTGACCCGACATTCTCCTTCCTCAGCTCTTTTATTTGACGTAAAGGCCAAGCTCCAATCCTGGCAAGCCAATCTTGATAGGGGGATGTCACTCACGAAATTCCTTCTTGACGCAAATATTGTGCAGTTTTCATATGGGAAATTCGTCTGTTTTATCAATTACTTCAAGTAGTGTGGTAGAATTTCTCGTGTGATTATTGCTATTAATGCAACACTAGACGCTTTAAGATGAAATCCTGAGCATTTAACAGAAATTAAATGCTGATGGCCTCATTAGAGATACTGTTACACTAATTGCTCCTGCTCTCTGACCATGACTCTGGTTTTTTATTTCAGAAGTGCAAGTGGAACGGCCCTACATCAAAGAGACTTGCTAGGCTACCTCCGTGAGACAGATGAGAAGCAACTTGCTCGAGATTTGGTAAAACAGCACTCCTGTTGGCTCAGAAGTTTCCAGGAAGATATGATTGCTTCAGGCCTTCCCGCCTTGTATAGAGGCTCCCCTACTAAATCCAGCCCTCTCAGGTGAGAGTTGTTTTATGACTTTGCTTAACACAAAATATGGTTTGGCTAAATTAGTAAATACCATTTACTTTAAATGGAGCTGAAAAATGAAGTGCTAAACCTCTTTCTCTGACTAATAGTTGACGTTGGGACAGCAACTACTTCCTTCTGTTACTGCCAACGTTAAAATGTGCGGAAACAATCGGAAACACTATGTGGTTGTCCAGCAGTGTTTGCGTAGTATACGGGTTTACCGGTATAAATCGTTGTACGGGCTAACAACATATAGCATTTCCAATTATTTTTGCACATTGAACTATGGTTACTAGAGACACTGTTTACTGTAGAACAGACTAATACCTGAACGGACTATTACCACGGAAAAGAATAGTAGGGTTCATGACAATTCGTTTATGCTGAACGTCTGCCTGGAGACTTTTTGTCGTCTTTTTCAGTAACCACTGTGGCCCAGATATGTGAGAGCATCAGCACCTAAATCAGTCCATTGAATAATCATGTGGGCAAATCCTTCGTCTTACTCTAGTTCCGACAGTCATTTGCTGGAAATTTAATGTACATCTTCAGAGGAAGGAATTTGCGCTACACTGAATCGGTCCTATCATTAAGAAATAATCAGTATAAGCGCTGTTTTCGATTAAATAATTGCATTTCCGGCCCAGATGGCATGGATGATTCTGAACCGCAAATATAACTAGCAAAAAACAATTAGTATATCCAATTTTTTTCACTGGGACCAGCTTGTCGATTGCCTGGTTGTCACGAAGGGCGTTAATCTTTTTTTTCTTAGAAGTTGATGCAAACGCTACTGGAAGTTCAAACGAAGGTACTGATGGTTGTTAAGTGTGAATTGTCCAGACTTCCCCTCGACGAACACCGTGGTATGAGACACGCGCAAAATGGAGTGCCTAAGCTTCGTGTTGACATTGATGACGAACGGGAGCTTGTCATTAATATTCGCCCCAAGTGACACTAACACGATTCAACCTCGACTATTTATCCTTTTTACTGTCAGCTATCTATGTCTCATAATCTGTCATTCACCTTTTGATTCCTTTTTCGGCTTTTCCAGTCCTATGTTATTTCAATATCTTGTGTAGGATTTTCTTGTTCTGAAGATGCCGAGCCATTGTATATTGCTGCATACTGTGGCATGGCCTGCTTGGCTTTATTTATGACCTGTTATCAGTCAACAAGGACTCTAATTCGAAGACAATGATGGTGTTTAGAGCTGTTTAGTCAGTGTTGTCCTCTTGTCTTCTAGTAGATGCTTCGTCCACATCCATTGTTGTAGCATCGAGGTACATCAGGTCTTTTAGCAATGTAGGTAGGTTGTGGGTGGTTGATTTTGGTCCGTTAACCGTTAACAAGTATCACATGGATTTTACCCTTGTGAAAATAGCTTCAGTCGTGCTCTAACGGATGGAGGGAGATTCCTATCTCCGGTGCGTGAAACGTAAAATATCTTGCAATCAAAGCAACAGGCAGGTTAATATGTAGGTAAACATAGTGAAAATGTATAAGGTTTTTGTACTGGACAAGTTGTAGGTGGAAATCCTCATGTACCTGTTGTACTCGTGTTTCTCTTGAGTCAAGCAAACGATCTTGGTTTAGCAAGGTCAAGCAAATGTGCATTTACAAATCTCGTCTGATTCTAAGTACAATTTTGTCATTCAGATGGGTTAAGGGTTTGGTATGTAGAAAACCTCTTCTTCACGTGTGTGTGGATTCTCACACAGTAGAGCTTTGTGTCAACGTGAAAATGTGCATTATTGTAGACACATTAAAGGAGGTTGTGCTGGTTTGAGAGTAGTAGATGGTTAAAAGATAGAATGGTGGCGAGCTAGATTTTGTTTCCCAATATTGTAGGAGCTCTCTCAGAGAATATTCGGGATCGACAGAGATGCTGGTTTTTCTTCGTTTTTAAACGCTATAATTCCCATTGATACCGAGGAGCTCTGCCTGGTTTTGCTTGAGGTGTTCTTCTTTGCACCTGGAGATCTCAATTTGGAAGTGGGGAGTTCTGGTAGTTTTTTGCCATTTTATGGCGTCTGTGGATACCGCGTGAAGGGGATGACAAACATTTCTTATTCATGTGTTTCCTAATACTCATGGTCATTGAATGAAGTTGTTTGAGCTTCGGTTTGATCAGTAAGATGTCGATCAATTCGGTTATCAGGTGAAACAGAAACGGTGATCGAATCTATGTTGTTCAGTACAGTAAAATACACACTTTGGCAGGGTGGAACTCTGATAATTGTTGTTCAAAGCACAATGGAAACCTTTTGAGTGCAACGGTGAAGAAAAAAAATAGAATTTAATTGTAATTGGAACAAGGAAACAAAGAGAGGGAACTGGGCGGCAAAGAACAGAAGCCCTAGGGGAGATTCAGGAGGCATTTTTTTCAGAGATTTCAGGTAGATCGAGCGGTTGGTTTGGTAATATTTTGATTTTTGTCTTGATGATTTGTTTTTGGTTTTTATTTTGTTGTTGCTTTTGAGCTTGCTGTTTCTTTCAATGACTTTGGTTGACAGGGCCTTTTTCTTTTTTTCTTTTCCTCCCTCTCTTTTCCTCTTTCTCTCTTTCTCTCTCCCCCCCTCTTGCTCATTCCCTTTTCTTTTCCTCCTCTCTCCTGTTATTTCCTCCTTCCCCTTTTCCTTCATTCTCTCCCTCCTAACACATTATTTTTTGTTTAGTTAGCTTCTCTAAGTTCGGTTTTCCAATTTCTCGATTTCGTCTTTGCTATTCACTTTTCAAGAATCTTAGGAAGTATCCTGTAGCTTCGGATATTTTTGGTCCTTTTGTTCCCATGTTCTCCGATGGTCTACGATTGTGCTTCCTTAGTAAAGTCTTCCTTTGTGCAATTAACTTGAAGAAATTTTAGGTTAGATATGGTAAATTTTACTGTACTAAAAAAATCAAGATTTAAAAGTGTGGTGTGCACGACTACGGTATACAGTGTATTGTTGAACAACAAGATATGCATAAGAAGAGTGTGTGGCTTTACAGTGCACATGCACGACTACGGTATACAGTGTATTGTTGAACAACAAGATATGCATAAGAAGAGTGTGCGGCTTTACAGTGCACATCAAAATATATGTCACTACGCCAAACCGTAGTCCGGGCAGTAGTTAGGAGGATATTGGGTACAGAAAATATCTGGTGAGGCTAAAATCCACTTTTGCTTACGTAAAGAAAAAAAAAAGAAAATTGCAAAAGAGAAAATAAATAGATACAAACATGCACATGTTTCATTGCGTGTTGAGGAATTGGACTGTTTATTACACGCTATGTGCCGACAATGCCAAAAACGAGAAGAGAAATAAGAATCGTCGCTTGTCATGATATGAATCTTTTATTTTGCGGGGACATGTAAAATTTTCAAAGCCCCTTTCGTTTCTGTTTGTTTTTATCGCATACGTCGAAAAATATTTTTTGCAACATCGAACATAAGGGGAACACTGAAATCAAAGGAAAACAAAGAAACCAGAAATGAGCAGATAGAGAGAAGAAAGGAGCGGAGGCACAAGAAAGTGAAAGGGAAAAGGTACAGTCGACTTCCATACAACTCTACACGAAACAACGATACAGTAGTTTTTCCAGTATTGTACGATTACCATTGGATGAATTTCCATCCAAGTGGACGTCCAACAAAATTCCGTTAAAAGATTTAGCTCAGCCAAACCTTAAAAATAATACAATATTTTGCAGTTGTGCCCAACATTAAGATACAAAAGAACGTGCAACTTTTATCCAGAAATTGCTGAGAGCGATAACTATTGTCGGACAATACAGCACCTTGAATATAAAACAAAACATTATTGCCAAAGAACGATGGTACATCTGAGTAAATGGGAACAAAAATAAAAAATAAAAAAAAATGGCTGGCAGAGCCAAAACTGTATAATACCCATTGCTCTAGAATTCTGTTGTCACACAAGGACTTCAATTGAAAGTACGAAAAAATAACCAAACAAACACGTTTCTTAAACATAGTTCAAAAACTCTTGTAGCACAGTGCGTTTTAGTTCGAATTATTTTCTTACAAAACTAATATTTTGTACGATTATTACCAGAGGGAATCAAAATTGAGCACTTGTTCACACCAATGTATCTACTTCACGGCTGTAGTGTCCCATTCCAGCATAATCTGTCACATATAAGTTTAATGTTTGTCAGGCTTATTAATGAAGTTGGCAGGAGTTTAATGTTCATACTCTTGTTAAGATTTCTTTAAATTTTTTTATAACCCTTAAAGGTTAAGAACCCTTGATGCAAGCTCAAACAGTTCAAAATTATCCTAACATCATCACTTTCCTTTGATGCCATTGTATCTTTCCTTTCCTTTAGTTCAAACAGCCATGTAGCCGTACTTTCCATTTTCCCTGCTCTAATACTATACTAGCTTACAATATTTATATATTTCGATCCGTGGCCTTAAGAAATTGGCCATTATACTGGAGGACCCTGGGCATTTCTCCTCTCAAACAAACATTTCGACCAATAATTTTCTACTGTTTGAACTTGTACTACATACGACTATTAACAACAACACATTTGCCCTTAGAGAAAGTTACTTCAATTTAATTACACTCATGAGTACAACAAAATATGTTAGACTACAAGCGATAAAGAGATGTGTCATCAAAAGAAGAAAACTTAAGAGGAGCGGAAGAATAAACGCTAAAAAAAATCTAATATCCATGTCAATAACTACCTCCAATGCATAAAAAAGTCTACCTTTCCCACAAAAAAACGAGTAGCCTGACTTTCGACTTTTCTGAAAAAAATCCCTTTTCATACTTAAACATTTACTTTGTGTGGCTTCTCAACAGACAAAATTTTGGACTTAATTGTTGATACGGCAGAGAGAAAAAACATGTTTCGAATGGTGGAAAGAGTTTCAAGAGATCTACGAACGATCAAGATTTTAGAAAGCCCCTTATCTTTTCTGCCGACCAGTAAAGCTACCTTGTCTTTAGTGAACACAAAAAGATTAAACAGAAATCAACATGGATTGAATTTTGAAAAAGCGTCTTCATTATATTAAATTTTTTTACCTTTTCCTGGCTGTTTGACTCACTTGACTTATTATGCGAATGATTTTGAAATAAGAAAAACGGTATTGTTGATAACACACCATCCACGTTTCTATTAACATATAGGACGGCGAAAACAAATCATTTTCCTAAAAAGCGTTTGAAAACGAACCCAAGATGACAAGAATTCATGCGGCCATAAAAAAAAAACAATATTACAATACAAAAAAAAAAAAAAACCTGGAAGACCAGACTTCATAATAATAACATGTGGCGTATAATAACTGTACCTTGTTATATTTTTATTTTTACGATAACTTTGTGGATGTACCAAAAAAAAAAAAAACAAAACACGAGGAAGACATCCATCCAAAAATAGACCGAGAAACATTTAGAAACACGTCTACAAAGGCTTCAACGACAAAGTTAGAAAAAAAGAGAAGAGACGGAAAAAGGACAAACGATTTCATTAGCTTACCATGGAAACTGTCGGTGTTAACGGAGGCAGATAGATAATTATTTGGGCATTTTGGGCAAAGAGGGAGGAGGGAGGAGCGAGGAGGTACGAGAAAAGAGGGAGGAGAAAGGAGGGGGAGAAAAGAGGGAGACAAGAAAAAAATATTCCCTAGTTGAACTATATTAAAGACTACAGTAATTGAAAGGACTAGCAAAATCCTAAAACTCCCCCGAATTCAAAAATGACGAGAAAAAAATGAATTTAGGAAAAAAGGAGAAAATGAAAAGAATTAAAAACAAAAGAGGACAGACTACGAGACGAAATGGCTCCAATTGCACCAATCCTGAAAATCACCCAAACATAAAACGACTTAAGGAGATGTCTTCCCTTAGTCTCTTCCTTTCCTTCTTCCTTTCTCCTCCCCGAACAAAAAAAAAAAAAAAAAAAAAAAAAAATCTTGATTTTTCGATTCTATCGATATCTCGCTTGATCCCGGATCCCGATGATCAAAACAAACTCGACCAATCAGAACGCTGAATCTCCCTCTCCTTCTCCTCACTCCTCCCCCTCTCTCCTCCTCTCGCCTCCTCCCCTTCCTGAATATACTCGTTATAAAGTGCGACAATTTTGCTATTATACTACATGGCAAGCCTTTTGCAAGTACACACATAAAATAGCGTGCCTCGTATATATATTAGGACAACCGACATCTACAAAAGTTATTACCGCATTTTTGTGGGACAATTGCATAATGTGGTCTTTACGAAATGTTCGTGATCTACAAACATTTCAATGAATATGAAAACGAGTTCACCAAATCCACAGTAATTATGGATTTCCCACATTTTCACTAACTAAAAAAGAAAATGAAACATAACCATCTAGGCCTATTATCGCCTCCATTTTAAACCTGGTTAATCGAAAGACAGGTTTCCAGTTTAAAATGAACACAAACAACTCGAAATAAGGTAAACACAAGAAAAGGTAAATCTTTAAAGTCATACCCGTCTTCGTTTGTCAGCTTCTGTATCGACTCTCTCCTTCCACGTACTTTTCCGCAATTTGATTGGTCGATTCCCAACATACTTTCCTGTAGTACCCTCAACAGACACATTTTTTTGTCACATAACGTTTGTCTTTCAATTAAGATTTACGTTTTTGTTTGCGTACTTCCCTGGTCCCTCCTCATATGGAGGTTTGCTATATCCCTGTTCCCTAATAGTCAACAAGGGTGTGACAATTAGGATCCCAGGAGAACCAGGAAAGTGGGATATAGGGAAACCGGGGTATCGGAACAGGGGAATGTTTATAAGGAAGAAAAGATCTCTAAGAAGCTTATTCAATTCACATTTAAAATTTTCCTGTGGGAAATGCAACGCCCAGAACCTTTTCCTCCAAACAAACATCAAATTATTTAACTTAACTTTAATACTATGTTCTATTAACTATCGCAAAATCTTGCACAAGAATCCCATTTATGCACTTTAATTGCACAATTTTGCACATTTCAAACATAAGAATGTCTCAGGTTGCGATACGGGCCACTAAGCACCACTAACAGAGGAATTTTGGTTTTGATCATTCTTTGCAAAATGCTACACCCCATTTTATGCCATAACTTGAAGCTTTAAAATGCACGAGAAAAAGAAAATCAGATGTTGCATTTAAACTGACCATTCATCTCTTTGAGAGCTGCTGCTAAGTCCATTGGATCTCCGAAACTCACAAATCCATATCCTTTTGTCTTTCCTGTTCTCTTATCTCTCACCACCTGCAAAAAAAAGACGTTACTCCCATGAGTCAAAAAGAGAACCAGACAACTAATACTTCTCTGTCGAAACACCACTTATTCACAAAACCACAACTGCCGACAAATCCATTAGAAAAAAAACCCATTCTTTATAGAAACAACATTCATTTGGAAAACCGTCGATTTCATGGAAACAACAGCGGTTTAGAAGAGCAGTATCGAATTACAACCACGTCGGTCTACAAAACTGGAGACAGTTTAATAGACGGCAAGAAAAAGAAACAGTCGTAATTCTATGAGAGCTGTCTATGCCTTTGATTATAACACAAAATAAACTCTGAAGTATGTATATCCATTGGATGACAGCAAGAATTAACTCCTTTTTGGGGATACCGTAACAGCCATCCTTATGAAGTTTGAGTAAGCAGGGTATAATAAACTTTTTTGATGTCGGTTTTGTGACGAATGTTAAAAAATCGAAAAGTACACACAAAATGCTCTCCGCCACCTGTACTTGAAAAATATTACGCGAAGTTCAAATCTTCCAAAAGCTCGTCACCAAATGTTCACTATTCAAAACGAAAATATTATTACTGAACCGACTTCGAGTTGAAAAGATACAGTATGTAATCCAGCAGCAACTGCAAATTACCACCAATTGCCGTGGGATCACAGGTTACGCGAGAAGAAGAGAGAGGAGGAGTGAACAAGAGGGAGAGAGATGCAATAATGAGTGTGCCTGCACTAAGGTCCCCATGTCCAAGCAAGAGAGAGGGAGGGAGGGAGCAACAAAAGTAAGAGAGAAGGGGAAATTTTCCTACCCTTGCCATATTAAAACTTGGAAAACGTGCAAATGCTTTTGTAAGAACCTCGTCATTTACTTCATTGCCCAAATCTCCACAAAATAACCTTTGATCATCTGTTTCAAACCACAAAACGTATTAAAAAAAAAACATTTGAAGAGATTCACCGAAGACGGCGAAAACAGAAATAAACATGGAAAAAAAGTTTTACAAATGTTAGTAAAAAGGGGAGAAATAATGTTCGAATGAGGTTCTACCTCTACCCTAAAACCGAGGAAATTGATGACAATGATCTAAAATACATAAAAAAAAATTACGCGCACCAAGCACAAAAGAGGAAAAAAACAGTAGAAAATTATTAGCCTA
Organism: Zygnema cylindricum; assembly: GCA_037447655.1. Lineage (NCBI taxonomy): Eukaryota > Viridiplantae > Streptophyta > Zygnematophyceae > Zygnematales > Zygnemataceae > Zygnema > Zygnema cylindricum. Next base: position 32,861 of record JBBHKE010002220.1, on the reverse strand, counting down.
AAACAGAAATGAAAATATATGACAACTGCTTCGAAAACTAACCAAGCAACTGAACAATTCTACTCATAAACCTCATCAAATAGAACAATAAAAAAGGGAAAAGACAAGATTGAGACCGTGAAAAGGATTAAATAAAAAAATAGTTGACATGTGAAACCAGTTCAAGAAGCCTTGAAATCCCAAATCATACATGTCGTAAACTTTTTCCACTTTATAATCGCAGACAATCTGCAAAAAAATTCAGAGTTTTCTGAAGGTCCATTCAATAAATACCACCATTACACTAAAGTGTAAATGGGCATAAAATGTATACAATGCGTAGTGTCCTTAGGATTTCTGGCCAGTAATGCCAGTAACACCATAAGGTAACATCATAAGTACAATCATCCTATATGTGTAATTGACCAGGAAAGGCATACAATGGTTTAGGACCACTGTCCTTACTTTCAGGAAAATCAGCCAGTGTGGGATCCTCCCATGTGGTTCCAGCCGCCATTCTCGGCACGGCTCGTCTCTTCTGCTCCGCTTTGGCGGCGCCGTCTCCACTAGCAAGCGCCGCCTTCACACTCTCTAACGCCTCGGGAGTGATTGTGGCAGCGTCCTTTTGGAAAAGCTGTTCTGCCTGGAAAAATCACCAATTGTTTCACAAAAATCACCAATTGTTTCCAAAAATCACCAATTGTTTCACAAAATCACCAAATGAAATAAGATCTACTTCAGCCCACCTCCCTTCCTCCGTTCCTCTCCCTTGCTTTTATAATAAAATCAGATTTCTGTATCAAAAACCCGCCACTCTAGTGCCTACCACAAAACTTAAGGACAATCGTCAATTGTCGCATAAATATCTCCAACGAGTAGCAAAAAACTATGATATAAAACTCTAAATTCAAAAAAACCCTAACAACTTTAGATAAGAGGTAGCAGTCCAGGGCAACTTGACCATATCCCATAACAACATTCAAATAAAAGGACTTCTTCAATCAAAAGCTCAGACATCTTCCGCTTTTGCTTTACATTCCAACCATGGTGTTCCCACATTATTTAAGAACTTCAAACCAAAACCAAAACCTTCCCAAAATATACTGTGTGACTGTCTCCGTTGCGACATCCAGAGTTGTCATCACAGAACCCACATAAATAGTGATTTCATCTTATGAAATACATGCCTTTTGAAGGGTTTATATCCTGCTCTAAACGGATTTAAAGGTTTTTTGCCGTGCTTTATGGTTTTTGTGAAGTTACCTCCGTTGGAACCGCTGGGGCAGTGATCATAGGGCCTGCCGAAATGATAGGCTTCACCATAGAGAGGCCATGAGAGCGACCCATCTGGGTAGATACGCATAAAACCAAAAGGGGGGAAGCGAGGGAGGGAGAGGGGAGAGAGAGAGAGAGACATAGATGG
>JBBHKE010002220.1:0-18930 GCA_037447655.1 Zygnema cylindricum | reverse complement strand
GGAGAGAGGGAGAGAGGGAGAGAGGGAGAGAGGGAGAGAGGGAGAGAGGGAGAGAGGGAGAGGAGAGGGAGTATGGAATATGGAGGAAAGAGGGAGAGAGGAGGCAGAGGAGGGACGAGGGACGAGAGAGGGAGGGAGGACGGAGGGAGGAGGGAGGAGGGAGGAGGGAGGAGGGAGGAGAGGGCGTAGAAGAAGAGGGATGGGAGCGAAGGAAGGAATGTGGGGAGGAGAGATAGGAGAGGATAAACAAGGAGATGCGAAGGGGAGGAGGAGGTGGGGAGGGAGAGAGAGTGGAAGTGAGAAGGGGTCGAATGACGGGAAGGGAGAGAGAGGGAGAAAGAGAGGGAGAGAGAGAGTGAGAGTGAGAAGGATTCGGATGACGGGAAGGGAGAGAGTGGGAGAGAGAGAAAGGGAGAGAGAGAGAGAGAAGGGGAGGCGACAAAATTGAATTCCTGGGGGTACCTGTCATTTGGAAGAATCGCCTTGCTTTTTTTTTTGAAACGGGCAGGTAAAATTTCTCGGGCAGGTTTAAAAAAATATTTTACGAGTCTATGACAGTACGGAAGATGATCGGGCAGATTGAAGAAATCTATTCAAAAATTCAGCCCGCCAAAAAGTAGAGAAGGATAAAAACAAAAACTATCGAGATAAAAAAATAAAAAATACATAAATACTTGTAGAACCGTTAAATGTTTTTTGTCGTTTTATGGGAGGATGGTCATAAATGACTTTTATTCGAGACTGCCAGCTGGCCCAATTCGAGGACAGGCTTCAATATTTTTTTTATTGTGCTGACCGCCTGACCGACAAATGTATGTACGGACGATGATAACATGCTATTTTGGACTCTTGCGGATTTACCGGTGGGACTTGTCACACGTGTGAAAAATGACTTTGACATTTTGTACAACGAGGCACGAAATCTGTTGGCCGTACGCTATTTTCAACCTCGTAGGCCGTACACCCTAGGAGCTTGTGAGTGGTAACCGTGGAGAAAAACTGAAACCGTCTCCGAGAACTGTTTGGAACTGGAACTGCCCGAGCGTATCAGGTGTACGGACGGTCAAGTTTGTTTTCTAAAAATTGTTGAGCCGCCCTGCCGACATGTGTATGTACGGATAGCAGCAATGCTCTTGTACATTTCACTAATTCACTTCCTTTTCGGTGAGACATGACGTGACATGATGACGTCATACGACTGTATCGAACTCCCGGGATTACGTCAGCAATGCGGCACAACCGCCTATCGCTATCGGAACTATGGCGAGGAATAGCGTTCGTACTTTTTTGCTAGAATAAAGTACGCTCAGGCCGTACCTCCTAAAGGAATTGCCAGAAATTGTACGGAAACATGTACTACTGTAGCGTACTGTTACCGCCAATCGTTATTAGCGTTAAAAAATTATTATTGTTAAGGATTAGGGTGAAGTTCCATTAGGACATTCTGTAATTGTACGGCCAACATTACAGAATGCTACAATTTGAACGAAATTCCATTGCGGAGAGTCTGTAATCCACGTGGTAGAAAAATAGTGGTGCCACGTAGCTATAGATTTGACATTGAAAATCGTCAATGATTTTCACGCCGACCAAAAATCTTCATTTGCGTACCATGTACGTGCGTACCAGGTCATCGTGCAACACAGTTTTTGTACTTTTCGCAGACCCCTTGTGAGATACCACCTCATTTCTTTAGGGTTCCTGTTTTTACGCGTGACGAATGAGCGCTCTCAGAAATAGTGTGAGGAATGGGCGACAACACAAGTAGCATGACAAAAGTGCGTTACGAGATTTCGTTTGTATTTTCTGCTGGATTTTTGAATGCGTATTTCGTGTGCGAAATTTGTTGATTTCCGTTGGTTGCCATCTTGACACGTATGCTCATTATCCAGCGTGTCGCGGCTCAAAAGTTTCTGTAATTGGTGATGTACCTCGCGAGGTACATCACCAATTACAGAAACTTTTGAAGCGAATGCTTCGCAAGAAAATATCCAACGGTCATTGTTAACTCCCAGAGTTTTGGAGAATTTTAGCAAGATTCTCTGTAATGTTGTTTTCCTCATAAAAACAAAATCATACGTACGGCATAGTACGGAGAGGTCCGAATTTCTGTAAACAAGCTCACTTTTGGTCTAGTGGAACTTCACCCTTAATTAGCGTTATTAACGCTAATTTGATTTTTTCAAGATTTCGAAAAAAACAAATTACTCTAATTGATCCATAACGCTGATTTGGGTACAACGGATCTGCCATCAGGATCTTCACAGTAAAATAGGTAGAATTACAAAATCTGACAAATTGTACACCGTCGCGTCCTTTTACTCTAATTTATTCATAATTCAAACTTGGGTATTCCCGAATAATTAATACGCGATCAATAATCTTACACTAAAATAAGTAGGATTTCATTCTGCATTTTATTCTGAGCGCAGTTTTACGTGCGAACGCGTTTATTTTAGTCCATATTTCGTACTTTTTTTACTTAACAAAGTACCATTCTGTACAAGCTAACACTTCCGTACACCACACTATTCAGGAAGATCATAAATTTGAATTATTAACGGTAATTCACCAGAACCTTAATTAACGTAAAAATAAATTAGTATTATCTATTCTATTTAAGGTAAAAACCCTAAAAATATGGGGGCGTCGATATAGCGTGCATAACGCTAATAACGACTGGCGGTGTACACCTTGAATCGCTATTAGCATTTAGAAATATATAGCATTATGAAACAAATAGCGTTATTAACGCAATTTGGGAATTTGAGGGTTTTGAAAGAAATCATTTACTCTAACTTGTTTTTTAAAGGGTTTTTATTAGCTTTATTTGAGAATTTGGGTACAAAAACGGGGTACCGCAATTAGAGTCATTGACGCTAATAGCGATTCACGGTGTAGTTTTCACCGCAGATCAAAAGTAGGTGAAAGTACACCCATACAATATGCCTATTGTACACAAAACATACAATATGACCTTAAGACCCATATTGTATTGGCCGCAAAATGAAAAAAATAGTAATTGGTTTGAGTTGCACATCGATCCATAGAGAATTAAACGTCATGTCTAAATTTTGAAAAACATTCGAACAAAAGATTATTTTTTTGTGAGTTTTGAGGTACTTTTTATTTAAACCGTCAGATTCGGACGACTTGACGGTCGGTGATCAAAGTAGCGATCTAAGAATATCACATGAAAAGCCCATAACACAACTTACGATATGACAATCTGTCATATTAGCGTCTGCAATTTTTACGGCCACACTAAATAAAGCCTCAAATTGACCAACCAGGCAGCATGGGACTATAAAAAAAATAAAAATCACACTACCAAAAATATTACTAAAACCTACCCGTTGGTGGTGCAAAAACACTTTCCGTAAAAACTATGAACTCTGCGTACTCTCCGCGGTTTTTCCGGTTTTCCGCAATGTCATCTGCGCGTGTCGGCGCTTAAAAAATTCGTTCGGCGGCGCGGTGTACAATGATCATCGTCGATTCATACGTTGGTACAGGGGTGCACTATGCACACACATACAATATGCCTACTATGCGCGAGTTTGTGCCAAGTTTTGTTAATACAAAGGCTTACCATAAAAGCCTACTTTGAGCTATGGGTTTCACTCTCAGGTAATTTGGCATCGGGTCGTGCCAAAACGAGGACTCGCACGTGCCACATTTGAATTTACCGTAGGCTTGTCGTGGGATCTGAAATCGTCACACATTTTTAAGAGTCAAATCTAAATATACGATTTGCGGTCAATTACCGTCGATCGTGTTGGCGTGTTGAACAATAATTGCCCCTAAATTTGAGGATTTTTCCCAAAATAGGTAAATGATATAATTTTCCTGTACGATTACGAAAACAATTAGTGTACACCATTTTAATTTATGTATTTTTGATTAGTGTGATACGCAATGGAGTTGCGTATAAAAATATACTTTTTAATTAAACAACTACGAATATTTTAATAAAATATTTGCTATCACACGAAAAATTGTCCTATTAGTGTACATTTATTTGTCGCGTATTGCCTACACCCTAAAAAACCGAAATTAGAGCTAGGAATTAATTAGAGTGAAAGTATGCGACATTGTACAATTTGTCATAATTTGTACTTTTACCTATATTACTTTGAATATCATCTCGACAAATCAGCTGGACCCATATTGGTGCTCGTTGAAAAATGAATGTATAACTTTTTTTTCGAAAATTTATACATCAGAATTAGTGTACATGACACTAAATTATTCTACACACTAATAATTTCAACCCGCTAAATACGATCGACAGTGTACAGTATATTACTATCCAATTGTACAAAATGTACCTTTTAATTGAAAAAAATAACAAAAACAACGAAATACAAGAAAAAAAAACGCGGCAAACTGCGAAGGTCAAAAGGAAGGGCAAAGGGAGCGTGACAGGACATCCTGCGGCAAGGATTTTTCCGGTGGATTTGCGCGATTTGTATCCGCGCTGTTCGATGTCACACGGTCAGCATGACGTGTCACGGCCTAATGTAGCAGTTACCTTTACACCGCGTATCGCTATTAGTGCTAATAATTTTTTCGCCACTTAAAAACATATTTTACCCGTACACACTAGTCCAATTTCCATTTTGAGACCGCCAATCAGAAGCTGAGAACCTTATCTTTCAATCGCAACCGTTAGATCCACAGTCTGACAAGTGTGTACGGATAAAATATGTTATAAGTGGCAAAAAAATTATCAGCACTAATAGCGATCCACGGTGTACTATCAAGTTGTAGCGGTACACCTTGTAGCGCTATTAGCGTTTTGGTTTTTCTAAAAGGGAAAAGCATTGTAGTCGCCTTCGTCTCTGGTGACAACGACAATTGACCGTCCATTGTTTTTGTGTAGGATCTTGAGTCGTTGAGTGTTTTGAGTTAGGATTGGTGTCTTTGTTGACAAAGGAACGAGACACGTGGTACAATCCTATTTGTTGTATTTCACGTGGTTTGTAGTGGTATGAGACAATTGACCGTCCATTGTTTTTGTGTAGGATCTTGAGTCGTTGAGTGTTTTGAGTTAGGATTGGCGTCTTTGTTGACAAAGGAACGAGACACGTGGTACAATCCTATTGTTGTATTTCACGTGGTTTGTAGTGGTATGATAAAAGTCCAGACAAAATCAACGTCGCGCCAAAATGTCGTGTTATCAATGCCGGTTGAGTAACGTACAGTATCGTACGTTAAATTTTTCGCGTGCGATTCCGTACATCACGCCGAGTTGTCGTTTTGTCAATATCCGTACACGCCAAAATGTCGTGTTATCAATACCGGTTAAGTAACGTACAGTATCGTACTTTAAATTTTTGCGCGTGCGATCCCGTCACATCACGCCACGTTGTCGTGTTCTCAATATCCGTACACTACTGTTATTTCAGTGTTGGCGTGACGTACGATGTGTCGTGATATCAATACCGGTACAGTAACGTACAGTATCGCACTTTTAATTTTGGCGCGTGCGATCTCGTCACATCACGCCACGTTGTCGTGTTCTCAATATCCGTACACTACACAGCGAATCGTAATTAGAGTAAATAACGCTAATTCGGTCGCCCTAAATTTCGACTCTATCACGTTAAATAGAGTAAATGATTCAATTTTTTTCATTATACTATTTACGGTAAAGTTTAAAAAGCGTAAAAAATCCTAATATAGGTTCGTTTTAAATAGTTTTGAGTACGGACAACGTCAGACAATACAAAATTGTACTTTTATAAATAAAAAGGTACAAATAATAATTTAATAGAATCGCGCTCGTATGTGAAACTGCACTAAACAAAACAAAAAAATTGCTTCGAAAAAAAACCCATTCGCATAGCTTCGTCCGTCGACAACATTCTCGCCCGTGTGAACATTTACATGAATTTACACGTGATATTATATTATTAAATGACAACAGTATGAGTTGAAACAAATAGTATATATTTATGAGACAAATAGTACTAACGTCATAATGACTTTTATAATATATGGGCTGATGCTTTTCGTATGTCTAAATAATTTAGTGTTCATAATTACAACACGGATATTTATTGCCAACATAAGCTATTATAGAGTACTTAAATAAAGTATAATAAATTTCCTCTATGAAAAGGTCCCATCACAATAATTAGCGTTTATAAATCTAATTGTTTTTTTTTGTTTTTTTGCTGTATTTTTTTCATACTACAATTACGATTCGCGGTGTACCGTTATTTCAATGTTGGAGTCACGTACAGATTTCGTGAAAGATTACAAACCAAAATAAAATACACACAACAATGGTGTTCCTCCAAACGCATTCAATATATTAAGCACAATGCAAATACAACTTTTCTTCCTTCCTTTTACTTATGACCTTTCTACGCCTCCTTAACAAGCTACGCCTCCAAACGATAATATAATACTAAGTCATAACAAGAATATATATGTGCACGACTAAAAACGCGTAAGAGTCAACGTGCCGAAAACATAGGACCGAAAAATGCGAACCGACTTGAACTACACTGTATGACTAGAAAAATCAACCACGAATCAACTTGAATCACGCGGTACAACAAGACTTAAAAAAAAACAAACAACTTCTACGTCACTTTTATAGTACTTGCGTAAAACGAAACAAACATTCAAATTTACTACATTCTCTTCACTGGCTCCCAATGTATTTTTTTCGGATTGCTACAATACCGACTAACCACTCTCACTGCGGCACTAGTGTTTGGCCTAGTACAGACACTCAAATACATTAAGTTTCCGACCGCCTCCCTATACGAGGCATCATCGTTGGGACTTTTACCAAAAATTAGAAAGCTTATCACGAGGATCAAGGGGAGTTCCAAGTGGCTTACAATCTAAAAACCCAGATTTTTCAAGTACCTCTTTTGTATTTTGTTCTTCGCTCAACTTTATATCTCCGTTCCTCCTCCTTTGAATCTGAACTCCCATCTCCTAAGTTTGTGATCTTAAATATTTCCGAAAGTCAATTTATAATTCTCTAAGTAAATCTAAGTTGTGAGAGATAGAAATGAAATCATCTACGTAAACAGTGAAAATTACCATGTCCCTACCTTCTCCCCGGATATACACTCCACAATCTGCAGTAAGCCTCCTAAATCCCAAAATTACTAAGACCTTGTGAAACTTATGTTTCCATGTTCTTGGTGCTTGCTTCAAACCATACAAAGCTTTCCACAACCTCCATACTTTTCCATTCTTTCCACGAACTCATTCTGGAATTTTCATATACACCTCCTCTTCTAATTCTCCATTTAAGAAAGCTGTCTCTACATCCATCTGTTGGATATGCATTCCTTCCGCCGCCGCCATTGCAATAATTGCCCGCAAAGAATCAAACTTAACCACAGGAGCAAAAGTCTCAGAATAATCAATACCCTCCTTCTGCTGAAAGCCTTTACATACTAACCGCGCCTTATACTTAAGAATTTCTCCCGAAGCTCCCGTCTTTGTCTTAAAAACCCACTTTGAGTCAATCGCCTTCTTACCAACTGGTAAATCTACCTCTTCAAAACATCCGTTCGATTTTACAGAATTAAATTCTTTGATAAACGTTGGTTTCCACTTCTCCTCCCATTCGTGCGAGTCTCGAGCCTCTTGGTATGATTGAGGATCCGCCGGACGATTTTCTGTAATTGACTTTCATAAGAGAAAGGATTCCGCTCTTCCTTCTCTGATTTCGGAAATTGCCCTCTGGTAGCTGGTTTGCTTTTTATATGACTGTTCAGGTGAAAATCGTTCCGGTGCCTTCCCTTTATTGGATCTTTTACTTCTCCGTACGTCATCTGCAAATTCTTTATCCGAATCACTGTTCTCAATCTTGTCATCATCCTCCTTCTCTAGGGGTGTCTCTTCTGATGTCACGTTGTCAATGCCTGTGGATGATTCTCTGGTGACCTTGTCTCCTTGTGATTTGGTGCCGCTAAGCTTAGGTGTCGAAACTTTCTCTAAAGGTTTCTCTACAAATCGCACCTTTTTCTTCGTCCCTACCTCTGACAAAACTTCGTCCTCTTCCTCCTCCTCTCCAGTGAACTTCTCATAATGACTTTCCTCCTCATAATCTTGAGCTCGTTTGGACTCATTAGCTCCCTTCACCATCCATTCCAAGTTCTCATTAAACTCCACATTTCTAGACTCTTTAACCCTTCTAGTGACTGGGTTGTAAATCCTATACTGCATTGAGTTCTCACTATATCCCACAAAATATCCTTCCCATGACCGGGCAGCAAACTTTCCCTCCCGATTTCTTTCCTCTATGTATCCCATAGCCTCACATCCCCAAATCCTTAAGTGTTTTACCGTAGGTACTTTTCCACTCCAAAGTTCCTCCGATGTTTTGTTACCTAAAGCCGAGTTTATTCTCCGGTTGGTAACATGATTAGCCGCCCTGATTGCCTCTCCCCAAAGTTGATGAGTGAGTTTTGTTGTATGGAGCATGGCCCTCACCATCTCTTGCAATGTCCGATTTTTCCTCTCTGCTATTCCATTTGACTGTGGGGAATAAGGAGCCGTGAACTGCTGCTTAATCCTCGTCTCCTTACAATATTCAGCGAAGGCAAGAAATTATCCTCCACGGTCTGATTGTACTGCCTTTACTTGCCTCCCACTTTCTTTCTCAGCCATAACCACAAAATCTTTAAATGTCTCTAATGCTTCTGATTTTGCCTTCAAAAGGTACACCCATGTCTTCCTACTAAAATCATCAACTATCACCATAATTAATTTATTTTTACCAATGGTTTCTAGATGTATATCACCACAAAGGTCTACATGAACTAGGTCTAAAGGGGCATTCGCTTTGAATTGAAGGTCTTTCACCGGATGAGGCTTCCTTTTATGCTTCCCTTTTTTGCAGCCTACACATCCGATAACTTTTTCTCCTCTCGTCACGTCTAGTCTCCGAACCGCACCATGATGAATCATCTCTTTGATATTACTCTCTGAAGTGTGACACATACGATGATGCCGCAACGTGAGATCCTCTTTGTTGACCTCAGCCGAATGAAGGTGCCCTTCTTTGTCCGCCGTCCTATTTTCTAGTTTTCTCCAAATCAGCCTACTTTGCATATTTTAAGTTACAACCCCCTCTGCAAATGGTCATGTTTTACTACTCAAATTGATTCTACCCCCTTCCATGCATGTGACTCTTCCACCTTTCTTCGGTAGTTGGGGGACACTTAAGAGATTGATGTATCCCCTTGGATTATATAGCACATTATTAAAACGTACTCTATTGACTCTAGTTTTTCCTTCCCTATCTTGTGTCGGTAGATCTAATCGTATAGTTCCCACTGTATCAATAGCCATCATCGAACCGTTAGCCACTATGATGGATTTTGGTATAGTGAGTTTTCTAATATAACTGAATAGTCTTGGGTCTGAACACATGTGATGGGTAGCACCTGAGTCTATGATCCAATTGTTAAATTTTCCTTTACTCTCTTTGCCCGTGTGTGAAATAGGATATCCTCTTTTTCTTATGATTCCTCCATAAGTGAGATGAAAAATTCTTGATCTTGTCCCGTTGGCCCATCCCCAACAAAATCCCCTCTACCCGATGAACCAATTCCTCCACTACCTCCGCCTCTAAATTGTCCCCCTCCGCGATTGTTTCCCTTGTTTTGATAACAACCGCGACCAATGTGTCCCCATTTATGACAAACGTTACACTGTTTACTTTTGTCTGGGCATTCAAAAGAGCCATGCCCAATCTCGTTACAATTGTAACAAGTCATCTGAGAGGTATCACGTTGATATGAGCCTCTCCCTGGGCCTTGTGACCTGCCTCCTCGTCCACGATGTCCACCTCCTCTCCCCCTCGATCCCCTAAAGCTGTAAGCTCCTCCGTCATCCTCCTCTTGATAACTCTGGTAGGATGACCGTTTGTTTTCCTCTTTTGGTGTTGCTTTCTCCTTCTCCGTACTCTTCAAGTGATTGATAGCGTATGCCAATGTTGGTTTCTCTCGCCCCTTGATAACCTCCTTTGCTACCGCAAACTTGCTTAGAAGACTCCTCGTAAAGACAAACAACCTTTCTTTTTTTGTAGGAAAGTTATTGAGTGAGTTAAGTTGTTCTATGATGACATTAAACCTTTTGACTCCATCATCAATGGACTCATTATCCTTCATTCTAAACCCAATATTTTCTTCAAAGAGATAATTTTCATTTGCCTCACACCCCTTTTCAAACACGTTTTGCAAAGCGGTCCAACAATCAAAAGCCCTATCATCAGTTAGAAGGTGTTCATGCATAGAACTAGCACAAATTTGTATAAGTGTGGTGGAGGGCGCCATATCTTTCTTGTCCCACTTATGTGCTCTTGCTGGATCCACGGAAGGATCCGGTCGTGTTTCTTCCCCGTTAACGATGTCCCAAAGTTTTTTCGGTGTGAATGCTCCTCGAATGTATATCTTCCAAATTGCATAGTTGGAATCCGTAAAGACAATGGTTTTATTACACACTTTAAAATCATCATCTTCGCTCTCCTCCTCTTCCTCATAAAGTTTAGATTTCCCCTTCTTTTTCTTTATTTTCTTAGAATTGTGTGAGTCTCCACTTACTCCTCCATCTCCATCATCTTCTTGTGTTTTGAGAAACTCTTGAAATGGTTCAAACGTTCCTTCGTCCATCATCACATTTTTCTCCCCCCATTCGTCATACTCACCATATTGTGTCCTTGTAACTCCTCCTCCACTTACTCCCCCACTAGCTTCCGCCGGGGTTTCCCCTTTCTCCGCCATACCGGCAAGTGTTGCCAGTAACCCTCTCCGATACCAATTGAAAGATTACAAAGCAAAAAAAATTACACACAACAATGGTGTTCCTCCAAAAGTATTCAATATATTAAACACAATGTAAATACAACTTTTCTTCCTTCCTTTTACTTCTGACCTTTCTACGCCTCCTTAACAAGCTACGCCTCCAAAAATTAACATAATACTAAGTCATAACAATAATATATATGTGCACGACTAGAAACGCGTAAGAGTCAAAGTGCCAGAAACAAACGACGGAAAACTGCGAACAGACTTGAACTACACTGTATGACTAGAAACGCCAACCACGAATCAACTTGTATCACGCGGTACAACAAGACTTAAGTGAACCGAAACTACCTAACAACTTCTACGTCACTTCTATAGTACTTGCGTGAAACGAAACAAACATTCAAATTCACTACATCACTTCAAAAATATCCGGCGACGAAACTCCTTCGTCGTTGGTCGTCGCTTCCTTAGCTACGAGAATATCTCGTCGCTAAGTGAGTGCTCAGTACTCAATCCTAACATTTCGTACATGGTACGCACTGAACTATTGCATTGTACATGGTAAAGACCATGACGATGCTAAGTGGATGGTTTCATTCGCGTTTCGTTTATGTAGGGGGGTTGATAAAGCGTAAAAGTTTCACATTGATTTGAGCGTTCGATCTCAATCTAATGAACAATATGAATGAATGGACTGAATATATCATATAGTATTGAATATTCTAATGTTAAATCTAGAATACACATTAAACCATTAGCATTATTCAACCAATATTCGTTTAAACAAAATATAAATGGTTTTTGTTTATTTTATATTAAAGTGTTGCATGTCTATTTTTCATATTTTTTTTTATCAATACATAATATCACAAAAAAAGAAAACAAAAAAAAGACAAACAAAATAAATAACCATAATACAACCTTGATCACATAACAAAACGCAAAAAACAAATGTAAACATAACAAAGAAAAAAAGAAAACATCAAATTTAACTAGGATTCAACTAACTTAGTCCACAGACCCAGATGGTTGGAACAACATCATTATCAGCTCGATGGTTGACTAACACTAAAAACACGTATTTTCTTTTATATTTTTTTATAGTAAGAATATGTTGATTACTTTAAGTACATTTTTTTGTTTTCGATCAAACACCTTAGTCAAAGACCCAGATGGTTGCATAAACATCATTATCAGCTCATAGGTTGACTAACATTACAATCACTTATTACTTATTAATTTTTGTTGTTTATTATAGTAGATTGATTACTTTGAGTACTTTGATTTTTTATTATATTTTTGTGATCAACCAACTTAGTCCTAAGACTTAGAAGGTTGCATAAACATCACTATTAGCTCGAACAATGACCAACATTACAAACACTTGTTTTCATTCATAATACTTGTTTGTTAGATTACATTATTACTTTGAATATATTTTTTTCTTTGTTTTTTCGATCAACCAACTTAGTCTAAAGACCAAGAAATTTATTGAACATCGTTATCAGCTCAAAGGCTGACCAACATTACAAACATTGGTATATACATATTTTTTTTAATACAACAAAAATACTTTGACTAGTTTGTTTTGTTGAAACTTGATTAATTTGTTTTTTTTTATATGACTAGCATTACAAATTTTAGTTTTTTATTTTTTTGAAATACAATACAAACACTTTGAATATTTTGAATACTTTGAATACTTTGTTTCGGTGATACTTTGATTACATCATCATCATCATCTTTATCATCATCATCATCATCATCGTCGTCAACATCTTCATCTTCATCTTCATCATCATCATCATCATCATCTGATCATCATCATCATCATAGTCATCATCATCATCTGATCATCATCATAGTCATCATCATCGTCAACATCATCATCATCATCATCATCATCGTCGTCATCATCAATATCATCAACGTCATTGTCATCAACGTCATCGTCATCATCATCATCGTCATCATCATCATCATGATCATCATCATTACATCATCATCATCATAATTAGTATTATCATTATCATTACATCATCATCATCTTCATCATCATCATCAACGTTATTGTCATCATCATCATCGTCATCATCATCATGATCATCAACAACATTATCATCATTATCATTATCATTACATCATCATCATCATCATCATCATCATCATCTTCATCATCATCATCGTCATCCTCACCATGATCATGATCGTCATCATTATCATCATTATCAACATCATCTACATCATCATCATCATCACCATCATTACATCATCATCATCGTTACATCATCATTATCATCATCATTACATCATCGTCATCATCGTCATCATCACCAGCCCATCTTTCAGTAAGAGCAAACAATGCTCTAGAAAAATAAATAACTAATAACTACTTTTTTTACATAAGAATATTTAAACTCACAAACAAACAATAATAAGGAAATAGCACGAAACAAAAAATTCCCAAACCTTGTAACATGTAATCGAAAAAGAGTTTTTCGTGTCATAATGAGCTCACCTAAAATATAACTCCCAAAAGTCGAAAAAAAACACACTTACTGCTGAATAACGAAAAACATATAATATCGTATATACAATGACAATTACAATATATATAACATATTGAATAATATTTATATCACATGTAACTGATATAGCATACAACGTTATAAAACCTTATAATACATATTTAACAAAAGTAATATTTGAAATATATTCAATAAAGCACCTTGTTATCTGTTTAATATATTTGAAGTAGGAGATATATTATAAACAATGTATATGATTTTAGTTGAAGTATAATATATGAACTATTGTTACAACTACTGCTATAGTTGTACTGTATACTTATCAAAATTAAAATAAACATAATGTAATGGTTAGATATAATTGTAATAAACATAATGTAATGGTTAGATATAATTGTCATAATATATATAACATAACAGTTAGTTTCAACTGTTATAATTACTATAATGTAAAAGTTTATTATACTTATAATAATTAACATAATATAACGGTTAGATACAACTGTTATAATATGTATAATATAACAGTTAATTTTTACTGTTAAGATAAATATAATGTAAACTGTTATAAAAAATATAATGTGATAGTTAGTTAACATTATAATTAACACATTATAACAGTTAGATATAAATGTTAAAATATATATATAATAAAATAGTTAGTTCTCACTATAAAAATTAACACTTTATGATAGTTAGACTATATATAATGTATTACTGGTTAAAACTCTAATAATATAACAGTTAGATTAAACCTGCTATAATATGTGAAGTATAGCAGTTAGATATAATATTATATAATTGTCAACCAATGTCAACCGATGTTTTATATAAAATATATTTATAATAACATTTGATTTTTCTTAACAAGATAATTTTGAGAGAACAAGAAGACAGCCGATGGTAGAGCCCTAAGCTCCACGTTCCGTCAACATTCCTTACAAGAGTTTATTTAATTCGAGATTTTTATATAAATGTTATAAAAAGAACAAAACTGAAAGTAAACAAATAAAACATGCGGATAATCGGACTTAAAACTGAAACTGTAGATTGATGTACCACAAACATATCCATAATAAACGGATCCCCTCAAACAAAATAACACATCACAACATACATTGCATCGAAACGAATAGAATATGAAACATCTTGGCAGAGATGGTTGCGCAACAAACCACACTATTTAGATTCGAAGAGGTGAAAGGAAACCATTGTTGGCTTCGTGTTGAGAGAAAGAGGGAGAAACTAAGCGTACAAAAACTATGGCGGTATACATATAAATAAATAAATATATATATGTATACCGCCATAGTTTTTATACGCTTAGTTTCTCCCTCTTTCTCTCAACACGAAGCCAACAATGGTTTCCTTTCAACTTTTTGAATCTAAGTAGTGTGGTTTCTATATATATATATATATATATATATATATATATATATATATATTTATACTATATATATATTTATATATATATAAACCACACTATTTAGATTCGAAAAGTTGAAAGGAAACCATTGTTGGCTTCGTGTTGAGAGAATATATATATATATATATATATATATATATATATATATATATATATATATATATATATATATATATATATATATATATATATATATATATATATATATATATATATATATATATATACTATATATATATTACATATATATATTATATATATATTATATATATAACATATATATAATATATATATAATATATAATATATATATATATATATATATATATATATATATATATATATATATATATATATATATATATATATATATATATATATATATATATATATATATATATATATATTATGTATACAATTATAATATATAAATAAAAAAAACCGTAGAGTATGCATACATATTATACATTGTGTAGAAATAACAACAATAAAAAAATAGAGAAGAAAGAAAACAAATGCAGAACAGGAAAAAAAAAATATATATATATATATATATATATATATATATATATATATATATATATATATATATATATATCAACAAAAGAAAAAACATGAAGAAAACCAGGTTAAAACAGAGGAACAAGGAAAACCTTTTCTCCGAAGGTTGGCACGCTTTCCGACGAGCTTTAAGCAACAAATGAAGTCACCCGCACGCAAGCGAGTTTTGTAGGCGGACAGAGGATTCGATCGGAGCTCAAGAATCAATTACAGGTCGTAATCAACATATTATTTTTGGGAAAACTATGGACTCTCAGCAATGAGGTAATCTCGTCGCTAGAATAGCGATGACCAACGACGAAATGATTTCTACTTTAAAGAGACGTCACAAAATTCAAACGCGTCAGACGAAGAAAAACATAATACTTAAAGAATTCCGTGCGTACTAAAATGAAACATTGTGTTACGATCTACGCACGGAAATCACCGAGGATTATATGGACAGATTCAATTGTTTGTCGGCCTACAGACTCCTTATTGGAGTTGGAGAAAGTCGGTGTAAGTTAGATCACCAGATACAATCAAAGATGTACCGATCAGTATGAATTACTTAGGACAAATAAGGGTTATTTGCAGCAAGAAAATGTACTTAGGATTAAGTGTACTAGGTAGTGGAACCGACAGTACGATAGTGCGCCTACAGTGATCTTATTGGTAAATAGATAGTTAGATAGTCTTTTTTGTATAAAGTAGGAATTAGACATTTGATAGAATTAACTTGTACAAGTTCACTAAGGAAAGTGACATTTAAGACTGTCTTTGTGAGTGTGTCACTTTGTGACTGATCAGAGTTTGTGCTTGAAACTCTGTCAGTATATTGTCAAGTGTGAGCTCTAAATGAGTTGTATTGTAAGCCTAAGTGGCTTTTGTAGTGTTAAGTGTAAGCTGGTCAAAGTGGCCATTTGTGTGGTACTTTTGGGTTGCCTTTTTGTTGAACTAAATGGGTGACTCTGCAGCTTCTGGTAGTATACCTACTCTCCCTGTTGCGGCAGAGCAACAGGTTATAGGCCCACAGCCTAGAGTACCTAGGTTTGATGGAGACAACTACTTATATTGGAGAGGAATCATGAAGCTCTACTTTGTCGAAAGCGAGCTCATCAATGTGGTGGACGGTTCCCTTGCCGAAACATATCGTATATCGAGCAAGAAGAATACACAGTGTGTCAGTGCGCTCAAGCGCTCATACAGGCACTATCCTTAGAAACCCCTAAATATTTAAATACCAGATTTGAAATGAAAGATTTAGGAGAGGAGAATACACAGTGTGTCAGTGCGCTCAAGCGCTCATACAGGCACTATCCTTAGAAAACCCTAAATATTTAAATACCAGATTTTGAAATGAAAGATTTAGGAGAGGCAAAATATGTTCTGGGGATTCAATTAGAAAGAGATAAACCAAAAAAGATAATTAGACTTACACAAAAAGAGGCTATCGGAAATATGCTTGATAGATTCGATATATCAGATGCAAAAAGTAGTGCAACTCCTATGGAAAATAAACAGAAAACTGAAGGGATAGAAATCAGCTAAAGAGTTATAGTTAGAGATATAATAGAAAATGAAAATTTGACTGAATTTCCCCAGGTAGTGGGAAGTCTTATCTACTTGATGAATTGTACGCGTCTCGACATTGCCGCAGGAGTTGGGGTGCTTAGCAAAAGTTTGCAGAATTCGAAGAAGACAGATTGGGAAGCTGCAAAGCGAGTTATGCGATATCTAGTTGGGACCAGGAATTTGCATCTTAACCTGGGAGGATCAAGTGCAACAATTGGAACCTGGAGTGATGCAAACTATAGAGACATTCCAACTACAGCATATGTAGTGCAGATTGGAAATGGAACGTGTTGTTGGAGTAGTAAACTTCAAAAAGTGATGTAGTGCAGATTGGAAATGGAACGTGTTGTTGGAGTAGTAAACTTCAAAAAGTGACTGCCCAATCGACGATGGAGGCAGAATATATGGCAGCAAGCGCGGCGGTAAAAGAATTATCATGGGTGAAATCAATTCCACAAGAACTAGGATTTATGCAATTAGGTCCACAAATTGTTTGGTGTGATAATCAGGCAGCTATTTCAATTGCTTCCAATCCATGTCACCATTTCAAAACCAAACACATCGATATTAGGCTTCATTTCGTTACAGAAAAGGTCTTCTCAAAAATTATAAAATTGCAATATTTACCAGATTCGAAAATGGTGGCAGGCATGCCAACCAAAGGCTTACGTGCTCCAAAGTTAGAGTACTCTAGAAAAGCTTGTGGTCTAAGTGACTGAGAGTCCAAAGTTTAGGGGGAGTATTATTTTTGGGAAAACTAAAAACTCTCAACGATGAGGTAATCTCGTCGCTACAATAGCGATGACCAATGACGAAATGATTTCTACTTTAAAGAGACGTCACAGAATTCAAACGCGTCAGACGAAGAAAAACATAATACTTAAAGAATTCCGTGCGTACTAAAATGAAACATTGTGTTACGATCTACGAACGGAAATCACCGCGGATTATATACACAGATTCAATTGTCGGCGTACAGACTCCTTATTGGAGTTGGAGGAAGTCTGTGTAAGTTAGATCACCAGGTACAATCAAGGATGTACCGATCAGTATGAATTACTTAGGACAAATCAGGGTTATTTGTAGCAGGAAATTGTACTTAGGATTAAGTGTACTAGGTAGTGGAACCGACAGTACGATAGTGCGCCTACAGTGATCTTATTGGTTGATATATAGTTAGATAGTCTTGTTTGTATAAAGTAGGAATTAGACATTTGATAGAATTAACTTGTACAAGTTCACTAAGGAAAGTGAAATTTAAGACTGTCTTTGTGAGTGTGTCACTTTGTGACTGATCAAAGTTTGTGCTTGAAACTCTGTCAAAGTTTGTGCTTGAAACTCTGTCAATATATTGTTAAGTGTGAGCTCTAAGTGAGCTGTGTTGTAAGCCTAAGTGGCTTTTGTAGTGTTAAGTGTAAGCTGGTCAAAGTGGCCATTTGTGTGGTACTTCTGGGTTGCCTTTTTGTTGAATTAAATGGGTGACTTTGCAGCTTCTAGTAGTATCCCTGCTCTCCGTGTTGCTATAGAGCAACACAACAGGCCTGTCTCCAGGCTCGATCTTATCGCGGAGAGAGAGGGAGAGGGAGAAGGGTGAGGAGAAGAAGAAGGAGAGGGAGAGAGAGAGGGAGAGGGAGGAGAAGAAATGGGAGGCGGGCGAAAAACAACCGAAATGTTGAAAGGAGAGTCGGATTCTTGATTTTTGCGCCAATGGACGTGACTCGGGTCAGGTTTTCTGCTGCGTACGACGCGGTAGCGCGGTTAGAATTTACGAACAGAGTAAAAACGACGAGAAGAGCAAAAGTGACAAAAGCATGCTGGTATTTTTTTTTGAAAAAGTTTCTCAATTTTCACGGGCAGTTTTTGTGGATTCCTCCTAACCTATTCATTTTGTTTTTCTTTCCTAAAACTACACCGCGAATCGTTATTAGTGTTATGAACTCTTTATCGGCACCCCAAAATTTTGACATTAATACCTTAAATAGAATAAACTACACTATTTAAGGACGTGGACCATAATCTGCCACGTCTCCTGGCACTAAATTAGAATGAATGACGCTAATTTTTTCTTT